>CBVK0102186416.1:0-14567 GCA_900067695.1 Picea abies | reverse complement strand
TATGGAAAAATAACCTTATACTTAAAGATTGAACCCAAAACTAATGGTGAGAGGTTTTTAAAAAAAAGTTAATAAATATTTGTATACCTTAATAAAACCTTTTACCAAATCCACAAAAGTTCAACTCTTTAAAAATAATATTTAATATCCTCCCAATATTAAATATCCACCTTTAAACATCCACTCACTCTTTAATAATGGGTCAAACTTATACTCCACCTCACCCACTTGTTTTATTAAAAAAAATTAAAGGTCATGACCATGTTATCCTTAATAAGACAAGAAACCTTTCATACCCTTTGCAAAACTTTAGTTGATACCACTCAAATACTTTTAAACCATACAAATAGTTTTCTTAAAGATCGACGCTCCTCTATGGGTGTAAAGGGAGCACTAGTTTTGAAATCAATGCTCCCTATGTGTGGATGGGGGAGCGATGATTTTTCGGTGCTCTATGGTGCACAAACCGTATGCGTTGATTTTCCAAAAATCAGTATTTCTTACTGTGAGAGTGTTGGTGCGCCTCTAACCCTTTCTAGGGAGCTCCAGTGATCTAATACTCATTCAATCTCATGCCTTCTTGTGCTCACAAGAAACCTGCACACAATTTTCCTTGGCTCACCTACGACACCTACTCAATTCACCTTGGATCTGATACCAATTGTTGGGCAATGGAAGAAAATCATAGCATAAAACCATAGCATAAGAAAGAAATATGAAACATCCATTAAACCAAGCACAACATTAATCACACAATTGGCATAATGATTTTTGTGGAAACCTAATTCGGTAAAAAACCACGGGCAATTATTATCCGTCTTCTTCAAGGGAGAATTACAATATTCAATCTCATGTATACAACCATCCTCTCGTCACACAATGTACTTGTTTTCACTCGAATTTTCATCTACCTCTATGGGTATGCTCGTATATATAACATCTATCATTCAGTTGCATAAACTGATCATGAATAAATCACATAGTTACACAAATAATTCATAAATAGATTGCATGCATGTTGATGTGCATGTGACCGTATGAGGAAATTCATTGGCATGTTTCCAACATCTTGATCATACAAAATATAGGGGAAATTAAACTCATGTAAATTAGAGAAACAAAACGAAAATGATATATAGATAAATCATAACACTTATAGTTAACCTTGTATTTATGAACTATGGGTGAATTTACATATTTCAAAAACTAGTAGACACTCATGTCATGGAATTCAAGTGTCTTTATTTCTCCAACAAAAATGGAAAACAAGTATGCAATGAAATGCATAGCTCCAACTAGAAAAACCAACTCCTTTTTCCTCTTGGTATAGTCTCATACTTGAATATATTGGAAGTTTCTTGGTGTAGTCTTGTACTACTTAAATGGATTGAAAAAACAAAAACTACAATTATTCAAATAGCTTACCTTGAACCAATTTCCCATATTTTATCCTTCCAAGTGCGTTGTTGGGTAAAAAAATGGCATTACCTTTACCAATGGATGAAACCAAGGATGGGGCCACCGCCTTTGTCTTCCTTGGAGTAACTCTTGGATTTGTCTCCTTTACCGGGTTTCCAACCGACATTGGAATTGGAAAGACACTTTGTGTACAAAGGAGGGGAAGGTAAAATGCATGTTTTGGATGCATATATGAACTAGGATTTGAGTGCGTATTTCACTGGATCCGAATGGTTGTATTAGTTTTTTGGGCTGGCTTGGCATAGATGACTTGGATTTTTCTAGATTGTCTTCACTTTCTGGTTATGGTTTTGTGTCTTGATCAAGATAGTCTGGTGCTTTTGATAATGAACATATTACCTGATTATCATCCTAAACCATAGGGTTCAAAGGACTTTCTATCCCACTCTTAGGGAAAACATGTATGTGCTTATGATAATGAAAGGTCTTCATCATGTAATTTTTATACCGCAACCCTTAATCTCTACCTTGTTCACCCTACACTCAACTTCAATTCCTTTTTGAACTGTTGCTCACTTTCTTCCAGTTGATATACTAAGAATCATTGCTATTATATCCTTCAAAAAGAGAGACCCTTGTTTCTTGAGATACAATAAAAATAGAAATATTAATTGCAATTAACTTTTACATTTAAGACAATCATGTATACATCACTAGAGGAAAAATTAAAATGGAAAGATCTAGAGAAAATGAAAATTCTCATGCTTGAAAGGATTGACAAAACATGTTGATGGCTAGGAGAGAAGAAGATTCTATTGAGAATTAAATGAGGGTAGTTGTGATTAATTTCAACACTCCCTCTTAATCACAACTTCCATCTATGATACCCAAGTTATCTCTTTGATGCACAAAGCTTTCCTTTCCCAGTGATTTGGTGAAGATGTTTGCAAATTGTTCTTCTGACATGCAATGTTCCAAAATTATTTCTCCATTATGGATTAACTCCCTAATGAAGTGATACCTTGTGTCAATATGTTTACTCTTTTTGTGAAAAACTAGGCTCTTTGACAATGCTATAGCTGAGTTTTTGTCACAATATATCTTTTTTGCCTCTTCTTGTTCATGTCTCAATTATTTCAAAATTATTCTCATCCATATTTCCATATATCAAAGAGTGACAATCAGTTGTTTCTTTGAAGCCCAAGATACTGCACTTGATCCAAAATGGAAAGCATAATTGGAAGTTCTCTTCCTGTCATCTATACTTCCCGCACAATCACTATCAGTGTATCCAAATCATCTTCAAGTCACTTGACCTTGAGTAGAGTATCCCATAGTTCCTTGTTCCACTAACATATTTCAAAATTATTTTCCCTCCTTGCCAATAAGAAACTTTTGTAACTCCGTGAACCTTGAATGAGATTAACAAAAAACATTATATCTGGCCTTGTGGATGCTAAATACATAATACTACCAACAAGTTGTTTGTACAAAGTTGAAACAACTTTAGATCCTTTATCATCCTTGCTCAATTTCAAACCTGTCACAATAGGTGTTGGGGCTTCTTTGCAATTCATTATGTTAAACCTCTTCAAAATTTCATTAGCATACTTAGATTGTTAAATGAATATACCTTTTCCATTTTGATTTACCTTTATACCAATAAAGTATCTCATTAAACACAAACCAATCATCTCAAATTCCTTTTCATAGCTGATTTGAACATGTCAATTGATAAATCACCCGTGAATGTCAAATCATCAACATACAAGCAAACTATTGTAATCTAACCTTGCTCATTCATCTTGGTGTACAATGTAGGCTCATTGTTGCACCTATTGAAACCATTTTGCAAAAGATAACTATCAATTTTGCTATACCAATCCCTTGGGGCTTGTTTAAGTCTGTAGAGTGCCTTCTTAAGTTTGTAAAATTTGAATTCATGGCCCAAAATCTCATACCTAGGTGGTTTCTCCACATAAACTTCTTCTTCTGAAACCATATAAGAATGTTGATTTCACATCCATTTGATATACTTCCCATTTTTTTTGAGTTACTATAGATAATATTGTCTTCATGGTATATAAACGGGATACCATGCAAATGTCTCATTATAGTCTACCCCAGGTTGTTGTGAATAACCTTTGCTACAAGCCTTTCCTTATGCATTTCAACATCACCATTTGCATTCAATTTTGTCTTGTAAACCCACTTCACTCCTATTATCTCTTTTCCTTGTGGAACACTCACTAATTCCCATCTTTTATTCTTTTCTATAACATATGTTTCTTCATCCATTGCATTTACCAATTTTCTTATGTAATTTCTTCTTCAAAATGAATTGGATCATCTACACGTGAATATAAAGCAAAAAGAGAAGTCAAGCCTGTATTGTTTTCACCTTCATTTTTCTCATAAATGTCTCTTAAGCTTATAATTCTTCATCTCCTTAAGATTTCTATTGTGGGGTTTGACATATCACTTGAACTTGTAGAATGCAGGCTTGATGGTCCAACACCAAGAATACCAATTTGAGATGGTGTTTGTTTCACATTTGATGGAGTAATTTTACCATTTGGTTGAGCTTGAATGGGTGTGGAAAGAGTCACATTGAAAGAGTACCTACTGGTATAAAATCTTATTTTTCTTCTGGTGGTAAGTTGGCTTCAATATTGATTGTTTTATCCAAACTTCCATCCCATGCTTCATGTTCTATGAACTGCACATCTTTATTGATTATTACGTTTTTGGTTATTGGATTGTACAATTTCTATGCCTTTGATTCAACACTATATCCCACAAATATGCATGTTTCTCTTTTATTATCCAATTTTCTTCTGAACTCATCTCGGACATGTGCATATGGTACACATCCAAATACTCTCATGTGAGAAACATTATGTTTTTCTCCACTCCATGCTTCTTCCATAATCATGTTGATGACACTTTTAGTGGGAAATCTATTCATAATATATGTTTCACATGCTACAGCTTTAGCCCAATATGCATTTAACAAACATTTCTATTTTAACATGCTCCTTGCCATGTCCATGATTATTCTATTTTTTCTTTCAGCTACTTATTTTTGTTGAGGGGTGTGCCTTGTGGTAAATTGTTTGTGAATTCCATTGTCTTCGCAAAACCTTATGAATTCATTTGCAATGTATTCACCACCCCTATATGTTCCCAATGTTTTGATGTAATGCTTGCTTTTCTTCTCAACAAGGGATTTGAATCGATGAAAATAATGAAACACTTCATTTTTAAGCCTTAGAAAGTAGAACCATGTTTTTCTCGTGTAGTATTCTATGAATGTCAATAAGTAGTAGCTTCCACCAATTTAGGGTGTTTGCATTGGTCCACACAAATATGAATGAACAATCTCCAATGGTTTGTTTGCATGAATTAACTTCCCTGTTGGAAATGACTACCTATGTTGTTTACCGAAAATGCAACCTTCACATATTCTATCCAGTTTTTCTATTAGTGGTAACCCATTTACCATTATTTTCTTCTACAATAAGTTTAAACCTCAAAAGTTTAGGTGTCCAAATATTAGATGCAATAACTAATTCACATCTTTAATTTATGCTTGAAAGATTACTTGAGTTAATGTTGTAGTTTTCTCTTCATCCTCTTGTGAGTTTTTTGAAGGGGGTCCTTGAGCCAATTCTACCTTCAAATCTGGTTTTATCCTTAGGGGAAACATTATGTTGTTTCTCATTTGGACTTTATCTATATGCTGATTACTTGGAAATTTATCTAAAATTGTGCATTGTTTTTTTTTTTTGAAAAAGATTCCATACCCCTTTTGAAGAAGCTGCATAATACTCATCAAGATATGCTTCAACCCAAGAACAAAGCACACATCAGAAATAAACATTTTCTCCTCCTTTTTGGTTAGAATATTGATGTTTCCTTTTTCCCTCATTCCCAAATGTGACATCTCATTTTACACTTTCATCCAAACTATAAAATATTTTTAGATTTGTTTTCATATGATTGTGGCAAACAGAGTCTAAAAACCATCTATCCTTCTCATTTTCTTGGGAAATGTTGCAAGCTATTAACATACTACCTCGATTTTTGTTTTCATCCAAACTATAAAATATTTTTAGATTCCATGTCATATGATTGTGGAAAAATGAGTCTAAAAACCATATATCCTTCTCATTTTCTTGGGAAAGGTTGCAAGATATTAACATACTACCCCGATTTTGGTTTTCTTTTGGTTTTCTTTGATAAAATTTGCCTTTTGTTGCATACAATCATATTGTTTATTTCTACATTCATTTAAATAATGACCATATTTCTTACAATAGTGATGTTGAACTAAAGGTTTATCATACCTTTGTCCTTGAGGTTGATTTTGATTTGAGATTTGATTATTGCCTCTTCCACTTGAATTTCCTCTTGTATTTGATGGGATGGTTCTTCCACCTCTATTTGAATTTCTACCTCTACATATGAAAATTGATCTCCCCCTACCTCTACCATGCTTGATTAAGATTCATGCTCCAAAGTTGCATTTTCTAATATGCTAAGTCTATCCTCATGAGAAATGAGAGATGCGTGTATCTCATCAACTGGAAATTGTGAGAGATTTTTTGTCTCTTCTATGACCACCACAATTTATTCAAATATTGTAGGCAAACTTCTTAAAATATTTTCAACCACTCTCCTATCTTCAAAAGTTTCACCATGCGATCTGATTTAATTTAACAATCCAATGTTTTGAGTAAAGAATGAGTCTACTATATTTGATTCTTTCATGTATATGATGTCAAAATCCCTTCTTAGCATCTATAGCTTAATTTTTTTCATCTTGGCCATTCCTTGGTATGCCATTTGAATAATATCCCATTCTTGTTTTGAATTCATTGCTATGTTCTCATGCATTGCTTGAAAAATATAAACGAGAGCTTTTGAATCTTTTTTCGTGTTATCCTTTAATAAATCTTTCTATGCTTGAGACAATGCATTATATGTTGTTGCATCTGTTGGTTTTGGGTAACCATTCTCAACAAGATCCCATATGTCTTGAGAAAAAAACAATGCTTTTATTGTAGCGACATTGCCACTACAATGGTACTTATAAAAGATAATAGTTATGGTTGTGATTTGATAATAGTTATGATTGTAATAAGTTAAGGATTAAATTAATAAATGGGTGAATTTATTTTTAAAGAATGGATGTAAGAAGTTAATGATTAAATTAATAAATGGGTGAATTTATTTTTAAAGAATATTAATTATGGTTGTAAAAATTTAATAAGTAAATTAATAAATAGATAGATTAATTTTTAAAGGTGGATATTTTCTTCCCATTTTTATTAAATTATTTTTTATTAAAATTAAAATTTTATTTAATTAGTCAATCTTCAATTAAAAAATTTTGTTTTTAATAATTTTGATTTATTTTAAAATCACATTAAAACAAAATATAAACAATAAAATTTTATTTATTCAAAATAATAAAATTTAAAGATAAACGATATAATTTTATCTATCCAAAAGAGTTAAATTTAAAGATTAAAAGGAGAAACTTCTAACTTTAAAAAGAATTTATCATGAATTACTGTAACTTGAGTCAAACATTGGCATAAATCTTAAAAATTTTAAACTATTTATATAGGCCATTGAACCCTTATCATGAATCATTGTAAGTGAATCAAACATTAGCATAAATCATACAAATTTTAAACTATCTATATAGCCCATTGAACCCTAGATCTAATGTTTTATGCTCATATTTAAAAGAAAAGTTATGTTTGTGTTCTCTTCCATTTCCATTTGCGAAACTGATTTCATAGTATTGTTATGTGCTCTATGAAGATCACAACCATTGTTGGATATTTTCTAGTTTGGCTTTAGAGTGGGTTTTATTTTGGCATTTATGAGAAAAGAGTTTTTTTGGGTAGCATCCAATGTTACATTGAGACATATCCTAAAGGGTTGGGAACCAGTTTTCCACACATTTAGGATGTCGGTACTTTAATTAATATAAAATTTAGTTATAATTTTTTTATTAGAATTGTAATTTTTTATTAATAAAATTGTTGTTTTTAAAGTTAATATTATACAATGTTAACATTTAAAATATACAACAAATTTCACTTAATTTTCGATTAAAATAATTAATATCCTTTTACATTATTATTTTAAATGCTTTGAAAATAATAAGTACATAAATCATATAAACTTCTTTCAAAAGAGACAAGATGGGGCTTTTATAGAAATTATATCTAATCATCAATTATAAGAATGACAACCTCAATAAGTTTTTATACATGCTTTCCATGCGACCCAACTCTTATGTACATAGAGACATTCATCCATGATGCATACAAAGAGGAATACATAAAAGATGAGGACATTAAATAGGTATTTCAGCAACTACAAGGCCAAGTTTGTGTATAAGAAGGTGACCATAAGGTCGATTCTCATCTCCAGAATGAGTTACTCTAAAATCTTGACAAACTCTCGACTTCTAAAGGTGAAAGATTGCAACTTATCATAGAGGGTCACACCTCCAAATTTGGGAGGCATTTTTGTGTTGGGAAGACAATTGCCAACTTATAGAGGTATGTGTATTGGACTAGAATGCAAGAAGATGTAGCTGATTTGATTAGAGGATGCATAGTGTACCAACAAACACTATAAAGGTTTATACCATCTCTTACCTGTACCTACTATACAATGGGAGAGGATCTCCATGGATTTCATGGGAGGTTTTCCACGAACAACAAAGGTATATGACTATCTATTTCTGGTTGTTGACAGGTTTATAAATATGTGCATTCTTATGCCTTGTAAAAATATGACCGAGGGACAAGATGCAACACACATGTTCTTTGAAAAGGATTGGCTGCACTTTTGGATACTAAGGAGAATTGTCTCATATATAGATGTTATATTTATCATTTCTTTTTAGACTACACTTTGGGAGAAGCTGGACACCAAACTAAGAAATTTACAACTTTCCATCCACAAATAGATGCAAAGTTTTCTTTGAATGAAAGTTAGTTGATTTTGAGCGTGTATAATGAGCTTGTCTATCAGCGGTACTTGAAGACAACGTCTTGGATTATTGTGGGGTTTTAACACTCACAGGTATTGTGTTTCCCAACAGTGGCCTACTTATAAAGAGCATGGATAATGAGCTTGCCTGTCAGTGGTACTTGAATGCAACGTCTCGGGTTATTCTATAAACACCTGTATTTACCTTTGCAACATTAGTTTACCATATCCTTTGTAGTATTTATCTTTACAACCTTAATTTATCATATCTTTTCCCCTTTTCCCTTTTTAAGTAGTACAAAAACTTAAATATGCAGTGGTAGTGTTAGTATACAATTTTCTAGAGTTAATATCTATCTTCAACACGTAAAGAGCTTTTGGGCATGGACATGGCCACTGCAATGGTACTATGGGTGTGAGAAGATAATGATTAAATTAATAAAGTGGTGAATTTGTTTTTTTAAGAACATTAATTATGGTTGTAATAATTTAATAAGTAAATTAACAAATGGATAGATTCATTTTCAAAGGTGTCTATTCTCTTCCAAATTTTACTATTTTTTTTTTAAATTAAAAATTTATTTAATTAATTAAACCTAAATTATAAAATATTCTTTTTAATAATTTTGACTTATTTTAAAATCACATTAAAATAAAATATAAACAATTTAATTTTATTTATCTAAAAAAAATAAATTTAAAAATAAACAATATAATTTATTTATCGAAAAAAGTTAATTTTAAAGAATAAAAGGAAAAATTTCTAATTTTAAATAATAACTTATCTTGAATCACTCTAAGCGAAACAAACATTGACATAAATCTTAAAAATTTTAAACTATCTATATAGCTCATTGAATCCTTATCATGAATCATTGTAAGTGAATCAAACATTGACATAAATATTAAAGAATGTAAACTATCTATATAGGCTATTGAATCCTCGATGTAATTTTTATGCTCATATTTAAAAGACAAGTTATGTTTGTGTTTTCCTCCCTTTCCATTTGTGAAACTCATTTCATAATATTATTATGTGATCTATGAAGTTCAAAACCATTGTTGGATCTTTTCTAGTTTGGTTTTAGAGTGGGTTTTATTTTGGCATTTGTGAGAAAAGAGCTTGTTGTGTAGCATCCAATGTTACATTGGGACATATCCTCAAGGTTTGGGGACCCATTTTCCACACATTTAGGATGTGGACTACCTTAATCAATATAAAATTTAGTTATGAAATTTTTATTAAAATTATAATATTTTATTAATAAAATTATTGTTTTTAAAGTTAGTATTATACATTGTTAACATTTAAAATATACAACGATCTTCACTTAATTTTCGATTAAAATAATCAATATCCTTTTACATTATAATTTTAAATGCCTTAAAAACAATAAGTTCATAAATCATATAAATTTATTTCAAAAGTGACAAGCGGATGTGGATTTTATAGAAATTCTATCTAATCATCAAATATAAGAATGACAACATCAATAAGTTGGCAGACACGCTTTCAACGCCACCCAACTCTTATGTATATAGAGACATCAATCCATGATGCATACAAAGAGGCATGCATAGAAGACGAGGACATTAAATAGGTATTTCAACAACTGAAAGGCCAAGTTCATGTAGAAGAAGGAGACAATAAGGCTAATTCTCATCTCCAGAATGAGTTACTCTAAAATCTTGATGTTATAGCAAGATTTTCCTCACCCCATGAAAACTTTCATAGAGGGCATTTTTCCATTTCCCTATGCAGACTTGAAGTTCCTTTTTGCAAATCCCAGAGCTAAAAACATTATTTTTCTACAGATACGCCCCCTAACTATAGTATACATAGGTTGCACCACTACAACTCACGTACATAAGGATTTGTGCCCAAAATTAAAAAATGGTATCGGGTTTCCATGTCACGTCACAAGATCCATGATCCTTGACCTTCCATATATTGGAAAGATTCTGAATCAACCCTTCACTTCCACATGAAGGCTACAAATAGGCCAAATCTGAGCTATGGAAAAAGGAGAGAAGAATTCAAATTTGAGAGAAAAGTTACTCTGGAGAAATTATTCATTCACATTGAGTCTACATCCCTTTGTCCTTTAAGTCTGAACACATGGTTCAACCCCCAAGCTCTTCCCTACTTGATTGAGAACCTCATTGTCTCTCTTATATGAGATTTCTTTTGGTGGAGGATTGAGATGGTGGAGGCCTAGATGGAAGGAACTTAGTTTCTCAGTTCTGAACCATGTCAACACAGAAGTTTGTAATTCATTCTCTTTTGATGATTACATTTTAATAGAAATACTATTTTCTTGTCCAATTAATATCTTGCGAATATTTGAATTGTTATTCCATGGGCACATTTGTTATGAATGTTGATGTATTATGCTATTGAATGTGCTAACATTATATATTATCGCCATATGATTTCATTGCTTGGTTGTTGAGGACTAGTTGCAGGTATATTGCTTTGAGTCAAGTTCTCAACGGTGGACTTCATCGAATATCTAGATGAGGTAGGCCTTTTATCTTGTATTGCTAGCATATTTGTATATATATCATACTTGATATTAGAGTTGATTTCTGTAGTCATTTTCGTCTGTTGTGGTTTACCCCTAGCCATAGAGATAATTTCCTCATAACAGAATTGGTGACCATTTTGGGGATATAATCTTCTTTTTGGGGGTTTGGAGTGTCTTTATCCTTAGATTTCTCTCCGTTATATTGCGTTTCTTGTCGTATGATTTCTTGACAGCCTCCGTTCACTCTGAGTCTGAATTTCTTAGCCTTGTCCTTAGCCTGGATATGTTTTAACACATATACATGGGTTTTTGCCTGACAGTCGCATACATATGCCTATTGTCCTCCTTCAAGAGGTGTATATACACGTTTTTCCCTTGAACAGTCATGTACATCACCCTTTGTTGCTTGGTTGTTGGGTTTGGTGGTTGTTCGGTGGGTTGTGATGAATGCTGAGTCTTCTTGGGTCTTTGTTATGACTATTAAGTGTCTGTGGAATGACAAGAAACCTTTCTTTGGTTGAATTTTTGGGATATGCCTTTCTCATCATCCTTTTCATTTGATTGTCCTTACATCTTGGGCTGGGTGTTTTTATCCTTGATATACTACTTGGTTTTTCTTTGTTTACACACAGTAGAGTTTTTATATCAAGTTGTTGTTCAATCCTTGCATTTTCATTCCTTTATAATGAAAATACAAAAATATTAGGCATTTTACATTGTTGGCATTTTGATCTCTCGAGCCTTTATCATTTATCTTAGTATATGTAAAAAAATATTGCATTTTATTTTAGAATTGCAGAATTGAATTGAGAATTGCATTTTGAAAAGCATATCATTTATTGAAGATTCAAGTTAGGACTTTGCATTGTATGCATGTTCATTTATTTTACATGTTGAGTCATAACATCACTAGTTTCACAATAACACCTTTTTGAGTAAGAAAGGCCACTAAAAGTAACACTGTAATTTAAAATTGATTAGTAACAATTTTATCTTTCTAGGGTGCACAAACTAGCTTAGGATTTAGAGCCTTGGAATAAGATTTTCTGAGTAAAATTATCCAAGGATATTAAATCAACATATGTGTTTGACTAAGGTGGTGGAGAAATCCATTATATAATCGGTAATATCAGGGGGCTCCACTTACAACGGATTTAAGCACAAGGTCCCATGAGGTTGGTTGAAGGGATATCCCTCTGATACCTTCTTAGCATCAGATATATTTCTGGGGATCTATTTGTATATGGGGATCTTGCTAGTTCCCTTAACTCTGTGAGAGGCGATGATTTCAAGGTTTTGATCTTTGTTACCCTGTCCATACGGTGGACCTGACTTACAACTGTTCTCTTGTGCATCGGCTATACCATGTTTGCTTAGTTTCTTGACTTAGGTACCACATAGATTACTTGCACGGGTTATTGTACAGGCACCCTGGGTTAGATAAGGGTCATAAAACACACAACCTTTCTGGAGGATTACCTCTCTAAGGGGATCTGATCGATTGGTTGTTAATCCCACGGAGGACCTTATAATTGATTATGATACCTCTGATCTTTAGCAGAGGAGTCTCAGTCCCCTCTTAGGCAAGGCATAACTACTTTAGAGAGGGAGGTTCCTTTCAACCACTTTATCATGTTTGTGTGCATATTGACCGTTTGATTATTTTTTATGTGCTCTTTGATTACTAGTTGGATTTAGGATTTATTTTTTATATATCGAGTCTTCAGTGATCGTGGAGCTATGCCAAATTCCTCGCAGGTCTCACCACTTCTTAGAGTTACCACCACATTTTGATACTTTTCCTTATAAAAGGTACAAGGGTATCAAATGTTGTACACACACCTCCACTTATTAAACTTGTGATCATACAAGGATGAGTGTTGAATCAAGTCATCAAGATAGTGGGAGTCCTTCCACTCCCATACCTATTATAGTTAACGATACACCTTTGACACCTTCAACCACTTTGGTTGTAGTGTAGGAGGTCCTATCATCACCTTTTCCCATCACAAACCCTTTTGGGTCTCTTGTTCATTCACCGAGCTATACTGTTTAGTCCATCCCTATGGCCTCTAGTCCTTTTTCCTATTGTATGCCAAATTTCACATTGCAATTTTCAAACTCCATCCCAACGGCTGGCAAAAATGCTAGCATTGGACTTGTGGGAACAACTCCTCCACATACTCCATTCTTGTTTGGTGGTACTCACATCCCTCAAACAAATCCTACTATTGGAGGCATTCCTCCGTTTAACCCCGAGTCTAATCCTGTTACTTCTAGATGGATTAACCAACCTGGTGGACACGCTATTGTTTCTGGTCCATCCTTTACACCCACCTCCTCTATGTTGATTCCAGCCAACACATTTTTCATGATGAATCCACCATTATCCTCTGGATTTATACCTGGAGGAGGTCAATTTCATACCTTGGGAAACCCCCAACCTACATTGACTCTAGTTGGGGGCAGTTTTTACAACCCCCATCAGAACATTCCTACTAGAATGGTGCCCAACCAACCCCTTATGAATCAATATGGAGGAGGGTATTATAATCCCAGACAAGGCCATGGTGCTTACCAGAACCTTGGATGGGTTGCAATTCCCTAGCCACAATATTTCCAGGGATATTGGGGCCAGATGTTGCAACCCCGTCTCCCTTTTCTAGCCACGCTTAATCTGTCAAAATTGTCTAAGTTGATGAATGATCCTATGTGTCATGATCCGATATGGTCCCCCGTTCCCACCAAACTTCCTTTGGATATTCCAAAATTAGAAGGAAAGAATGGTGAGGATCATGGTGATCACGTTACTACTTTTCACCTTTGGTGCTCTTCGAATTTCCTTAACAACGATTATATTTGGTTAAGATTGTTTCAACGCACCCTCATGGGGGTTGTCGTGAAATGGTATATCGAGCTACCTAGGGGGGCATATAGAACCTTTATTCAGATGGTCTTAGTCTTTCTTAACCACTTCCAATTGTCTCTTTGTTACGATGTTGTCTTAGAACTTTTGTCAACCTTATGCAAGGACAAAGCCACTCATATCTCAGATCACATCCAAGAGTGGCGTAGACGAAATAGGTTGATCAAGACCTGCATACCCCTGAAATTCCTGCTAGAGTGGTTCCTTAAGTCTCTACAGCCTTATATTTCAAAGGATGTTTCTACATTCAAAGTTACATCTAAGGAAGAAGCGATTTTTAAAGCCCAACAATTAGATATTATATATGCACTAGTAGATATTGTAAAAATTTTGACATTCTATTTGCGGTGTTATGGATAAAATTGGCCATACTATCGAAAAATAGAGGATTTTTTTTCCCCATATTGCCCGGTAACATCGCTATTTCCATGTTAACATCTCTCTTGCCACGTTTGTTGGGTATGTGTTATATTATTTGCATGTGTGTGTGTGGGTGCGTCAGATACGACAACTACGTCTAATGATCCCTCCCACTAGTGCTCTACCATGTGTGTCGGGCGCTTTCTTAGGGGGGTCCCAAGGGGGGCCATGTACGCTATTTTTAGCAGATTTTGCTATTTTTAGCGGTTTTTGCTATTTTTAGAGGATTTGTAAATTAATCCCGGATTAAGGGA
>CBVK0102183370.1:0-10501 GCA_900067695.1 Picea abies | reverse complement strand
AGCAACATTTTAAAAGGATCTCCTACTCCATCATCTTTCTTTTCATCTCCCATGGGTTGTTTTTGGGCTCGACGCGACCGATCTTGTAACGACTCAATTAGTTCAAGTCCCAACTTCTTGTACCCAGATCTTGTCGGGGACATGCACAAAGAAAAATAAATGAAGAGAAGATCACTTTGATACAATTGATCCGGATTTAGCAGCGGAACGAACTGATTAACAGACTAAAAACAATAAACATAGAGATATAAAGAACAACACATATATCCAGTGAGCAATTTCTTCTATTGAATGAATGAAATAGGCTAAAACTGTAAAACTGCATAACTAAAACACTTGTTCGAATGGTGGTAGCTATCTCTGAGAAGAGATGTGGCTGCTACACGCATTCATCTGAGCATAATCATTACAATGAGGCTCCAAAGGTCTTTTTAACACTACTCATGAATTCCAAAACCCTAGAGATCCAAAAACCTAACCCTAGGAGATGAAACGCCAAAAGTTATGTGGGCCCCTATGGGTAAGTTGGTACATCAACTTTTGGGGTTCGTAACTTTTGCATACGACCTCTATTTTAGGCACGTGATAGCCCGTTGCAAAGGTCTTTTCAAGAACTACACATTACACCATCAAACTCTAACTTAATGTACAATTTGACTGTGGCGAGCAAAAAAAACATTGTTTAGGGCCCCAAAACGTCTCTGGAAGTACAACAAGATGTGTTGACATGAAAACATACAAAATAAGCTAGTTGGATTAGGTGGGAGGCCACCAGTATCCACCTGGAAGATGTGTAGGGCTTCAGACAGCCCCAAAAGTGACCAGTATCCACCTGGAAGATGTGTAGGGCTTCAGACAGCCCCAAAAGTGCAGAACCCACAATTACAAAGAAGTACATAAGAACGTGTTGAACTAAAAAACTGTCAAGAGGAGCCAGTTGGAATAGCTGGGTGGCCATCAATATCCACCTGAATCATCTATAGTCTAAATAATTACGAAATTCATACTCTCGCTGTAGTAATATTTCCTTCCAAGTGTGATCGCATTAAAAGTGTGATGTCAAAAGAATTAAAAAAAAAAGATTTTTGTTATCCCTATTAGAATTCTATGATAAAAGTAGTTATAATGTGTTGAAGTTCTAGGTCCCACTCCTCTTAGTGAAGGTCACAATTTTTTATTTTATAAAATTGTCCCTCTGACACAACCATCCATTGTTCATTGTGGCATGCATATGTTTTATTAAAAAAACTTGATTTTGTTTTTCACTATATCGAAAGCATTGTCACCATCATCACTACAGAAAATGATAACGAGAAGGGTTTGTCGATGGGCATTGAACCAATATTTACCGATTTGTTTTTTTTATCAATGGTTTTAAATGACAACAAGCTAACATATATGTGGATTTAAAAATGTTCTGAACAACGTGTATCACACTTAAGGAAAATCTCTAGAACGAGTTAGAGAAAAAATTATTTGGGTAAACAATGCCATCACAAATATTGTTATTTTCACGTGGGAATTGGACAAACATCACTATTCCTAGGTCTTACCAATGCAAATATAAGCTCATACTCATTTATGAGGCTCCAAACTCTAAATTTAATGTGAAGCATAACCATTGGGTGGGATAAAAATTTATACATAGCCATTGGCTTTATCAAAACTGCTCACATACCCAAAAATGATATTGCAAGATTTTTTTCGAGATTTACTAGCGTCCAAATCTAATACGTGGTAATTTTAAGTTTTTTTAAATTTTTTTTCAAGGAAAAAAAATATTATATTCGTAAAAAAGAATATACATGTTCCAGTTCTTTTAAAAGGCCTTTGCAGGCTCACTCCACATTCTTAGAGACTTTTGTCATCTCCTTGTTTTGTGAAAACCTTCCATGATCATTTACAAGTGAAAAATCAAAAGTGGAATTCCATAGCCTCAGCTTATATTTCATCAAGGATGAAGAGGGGAATACAGTTCCATAACTTCTTTAGAAATCTCATCTGCTTTAGTGTTAAGCTCTTTTAAGATGTGATGAAAATATAGCCACTCTAAGGCCTGAAAGTTTAGCTGAATCTCTCTCATAATTGTGGCCAATCTAGTGTTTTGGATAGTGATTTTTCCCCTTGCCCAATCAATTGCCATTTTTGAGTCACCCATCATTTGCAACTTTCAAATATCCTTTTCCTTTTCCATATCTAAAAGTGTCCATAACGTTATGAGTTCTGCCTTGTTGTTGGTCCCTCCACTTAGAGCATATTTGATATAGATGTAATGATTTTGGTTGATGAACAAAACAATTCCTACTCCACACTTTGGTGGGTGCCCTTGGCTGGCCTCGTTAAAGTATCCCCATTGGATTTCATAATATACTAGGGGAGGAACTGGAAAGAGAGATTTTTGTCCGCTCCGGTCTTCTTTGAATTCCACTGTCTGGCTAAGAGTGAGGGATGTTGTTACTTTAGGTGGAACAAAATTATCTTTAAAAATGGAATTATTACGAGTCCACCATATATTAGAGATCATCAAGCTTGGTAAACCTGCATAAAGATTAACAGATCCATCCTGAATCCATGTCCTGAAACAATCTTTCAAATTGTCCCTATTCCAATCCGCTTTGGCATTAAGCTTTTCCTTTATCATCTTCACGACCCGACCTTCATAGGGACAAGTAATGAAAAGGTGAGAGATAGATTCATGATTTGATTTGCAAAGAGCACACTGATTGGGTCCACACCACCCCCTCTTTAAGCCATTATCCTAGGTTAATAATTTATTATTTAAGGCTAGCCATAGGGTGATTTTACATCTGGGGGGCTTTGAATTTCGACCATGGTTTCCACCACCATTTTTTAGGGCTTTCATGTCTGTCTTTCTGCCGGGCTTTATAACCCATTTTTGTCGTAAAGGATCCATCCTTTGGGTTCTTGGACCAGTGTAATGAGTCCTTAGAATCATCATCTAGGGAAATTAAGTTTTCACATAGTAATGAGACGAATGAATCCCATTCTACAACCATAACATCATGGAGCTCTAGGGATGCAACATCTTTCCACCCCAGTCGACCTCTCGGTTGAGGATCCCCTACACGAGTTTCATACAAAGAGAAAATGTTTTGACCCCTAAGGATCTGTAGAAGGGGTTCCAAGAGCCTGAAATTATTTCTGGCCCTGAGCCAAGGATCCTCTCCCAACCAAACACTACGACCATTGCCTATTCTATATATCATCCAACTGCCCACCATCGAGAAGGCTTCCACCAAGGATTTCCAAACTATGGATCCCTTCGAAGATTTTACAGGCACGTGAAATCACTCTGCTATAGATAGGTTTGCGAAATATTTAGAGTTTATCACTCGAACCCACAACAAATTCCCTTGTGTAAGTCTCCGTAGTTTTTTTCTGGCTAGAGCTCGCACAAAGGAGTAGATGTACTTTAGACCCCATCCTCCAAGTTCCTTAGGTTGTTGCTATAGATTCTCAACTAGCTAGGTGAATTCCTCCTGGGAATTTTTTACCAGCCCAAAGATATTGGCAACTTAACCTACAAACTTTTGAAAGGAATCCTTTGGGTATTGCAGCTATAGAGTTCCACTAAACAAGAATACTTTCTAAGACCGCTTTGAGTAATACTGGCCTTCCTCCTCTTGACAACATCCTATTCACCCAGATAGATATCCTAGATTCCATTTTTTTAGCAGCCACCCTCAATCCGCCTTTTTGTAGCACTCTGGTTTGAGGAGGAAGCCTAAATAATTTACCCCTTCATAAAGAGGTTTTCTTTGAGCAAGGATGATGTTGAGGAAGGAATTTGTTTCGGCTTCTGAGCAGTTGTTTAGCATGATACACAATTTTTCCATATTTACCATAATTCATGTGGCTCGACAATATAGGTTTAGGATTCTTTTAAAAGATGAAAGATCTCTTGGCGAGCCATACACACTACATAAGACATCATTAACAAACAACAAATGAGAGACCATTTCTGAATCAAACACTTTAACCCTTCTCAACAAACCATTAGATCGAGCTTCCTTCATCAGTCTACTCATAGCTTCTACGATTATCAAGAAGAGGAACGATGATAAGGGGCATCCCTAGCGAAGGCATCTCATGGCTCTAAAGAACCGACATGGGGATTCGTTAATTAGAAATGCAAAGGACGCAGTCTGGAGCCATCCCATGATCCAATTTACTATATTCAAATTCATTCCCATCTAAATGAGGACCATGCGTAGGAAGGTCCAGTTGAATCTGTCGTAAGTTTTTGACAGGTCCAGTTGAATCTGTCATAAGTTTTTGACAAGTCCAGTTTTAAGATGGTCGCTTTGAGGTTCCTTTTTTTTACTGAATGGAGGACCTCTTGAGCAATAGCTATTGCGTCGTGGATCTTCCTGTTTTGCAAGAAATCAAACTATTTCTCACCAATTACCTTGCTTAACATTAGTCTTAAACGACAAGATAAAATCTTGGTTATTAACTTGTAGATTACATTACAACAAGAAATCGTCTTGAAGTCCCCAAACGATTCAACATTTTGTTGTTGGGGTATGAGGTATAGGAATGTTGAGTTTATAGGTCCATGAATTCTACCTACCCTTTGAGATTCCCTTACCATCAAGAGAAAATCATCCTTGAATAGTTCATAGAAGGTTTTGAAAAATTCAACTGTAAATCCATCCGGTCTCGAGCTCTTTCTGTTTTACATGGAAGAGAGAGTTGTACACAGTTCTGCCTTAGTCACCTCTTCTTTTAAAGATTGATTCATATATTTTTTGAAAACTAGAAGGAACTTTGCCACGACTTCGAGTATTTCCTAAATAGGGCATCCTGCAGGGGTTGCAAAGAGGTTTTCAAAATATCTTGCTCCAACTTTGGCCTTATCTTGGAAGGAGTTGACCGTATTCCCCTCTTCATCCTTGATTTCCCAAATTGTGTTGAGATTTCTTCTGTGATTTGCAAATTGGTGGAAGAACTTCATGTTGTTATCTCCTGCTTTTAACCAAAAAGCCCCACTTTTCAAATTCCATTCCCGCTCCTCTTTTTTTAGCCATGAATTTTTAAGTTCCTCCATATTTTTTATCTCCTCTAACTAAGTTGGACTAAGAGAGCCTTCATCTATTCGTTTGAGGATACTTGAGAGTTTGTCCTCGGTTTCAGAAATATCTTTGTGCCTCTTGGCTCTCCAGATAGGAAGTCATTGTTTAATGGCCTCTTTTAATCACTTCAAGTTTGCTTCGAATTGAACAATCAAAGGCTCGGGCTTTAAGGGAGATATCCTTACCTAAGAGGAGGAAACCAATTTCTTAAAATCGTCTTCCTCCATCCAAACCTGACTTATTTTTAAAGGATTCGAATGGGATTCAGAACTAGATTTCCACTGTAATGAGATAAGATGGTGGTTCGATATCCCCCCATCCTCAAACTTTGATTTAAACCTGAATCCCAATTCTAGGAGAGCCTCAGAGACCATAAATCTGTCCAATCTCTTTGCTACTTCGTCATTCTCCATTCTAAAGTTTCACCAAGTAGGGGTTAACTTTACCGGTTCAAGGTCCACCAGACGTAAATTCTCTAGAAAGGATAGAACAAAAACTTCTCTCATGGTCCTCTCTAGGGTTCGACCCTGACACCTCCCTTAGAGAGAGAGTGAACTTCAGGTCACCACCTACCACTGTAAGAGGGTCAAAAAAGACACCTACAGATTTCAATTCTTCTGAGAAAGGGACCCTGTGAGAGTAAGGTCCATAAATAATAACATCAGAAAAGGAAAAATCACAATTTTTATGTTTAAGCTTGACATAGATAGAAGACCAAACAACAAAGGAAGACAAGGCCTTAAAATCGACACTCCACCCCGTGAGTCTCCCTCCTGACATACCATCAACATCTACTACACTAAAAGGCCAATTCCTCAACCAAGATCCCATAGTCTCCCTAGCTTTATCACCTATACACATCATCTCCTGAAGCATGATAATATCAAGCTTCAGGCTCATGAGCAAGCTCTTGAGGGGTAGATTTTTCTGCCTCCCCACCCCTCTCACATTGAAGGAGACTAGAATCATCGGGGCGAGAAAGGTAGGGTGTTCCCAATTATAAGGGCCCTAGTAATAGTAGATTGGGTTCCTTTACAGATTTCAGCTACCCCCTTTTCCTTTTGCTTGTACAAATGTGATTTCCTTCCGGCATGAGAGACTTGAGGGTGGTCTAAGGTCTAAGGCTAGACCTCCCTTAGCTCCTTAGGAAGGTCCCTTAATCTCAAAGCATAACCTTTAGTAGGGGGAGAGGGGGGCTTCAGGGACGAAGGGGAAGGGGGGCACGCTTTCGACTTCTTAACGCTCGAGGGAACAATGGCAGAGGAGGATCGATGGGGAAAGGGGATTAAGAGGCTTTGAAGGCTCCATGGTGTCATTCACGAGAGGGGAGTTGGGAGAGGGAGGAAAAGGGTTAGGGGAAGAGGCTCCATATGGGGACTGATCCACCAAATCTCCAGTCAGGGAGAGGGGGGAGGTCATAACCATAGGAGAGGCCTCTCTAGTAAGCGGGGGGGGCAACTTCTGATGGGGGAAGGGAAGAAAGAGGATAAGGGTTAGGGGAAGAGGCTCCACAAGGGGGCTGGTCCACTAGATATCCATTCAAGGAAAGGGGGGAGGGCATAACCAGGGGATAGGCCTCTACAATAGGGGGGCAGCGTTTGATGGGGGAAGGGAAGAGGGAGGGAAGAGGGAAGGAGGGATATCCATTTCTGCTGAGGGTGAAACTTCCAAAACAAAACTAGACAATAATGCAGGGACCAAAACCGAAGAAATATTTTCCATACCCGTCGAAGAAGCATGTTGAATCAGATCCCCTAAAGCTTTTCTTGTGGAGACCACTTCTCCAGGACTGAGGTGAATCTTCACTTTCTTTCCATCTACCGAAATTGCTTCCATCGAGTCTACTTTTCCAAGTGTAGATTTCGTTCTCTAGACCTTTGAGGTTCCAAGTGTAGATTTCGTTCTCTAGACCTTTGAGGAGATTTGTGCCATAGGTGCGAAGCTAGAACACTAGCCATGAATGTGTCCAATTTCATGGCAACCATGGCATTAAAACAATAAATTCCAATAGTCTACCCTCTGATGCCATATTTTATCAGCAAAAACAATGTCGAGACTACCCACCATGCCATCCCAGACATCCACCTCAACCTGGATCCACGCCCAATGTCGATCCTTTTTGGATGCCCAGTTTGGCTTGAGCCTCATAAATGTACCCAACTTATTACCTATGGCCTCCATCACCTCTCTGGACCAGAAGGCCAAGGGTAATCCATGTAGGATTGCCCATACTTTCATTAGGGCCAGTGGCTCTCTTATCGGGTCGAAATCCACAGTCTAGGACTTGACAACCCCCATGTTCAATTTCTGCTTAACAACTCCGCACAATCCTCCTCAGACCGTAGTAGAAAGGAGCTCCAGCCTCTGGCCAACACATGCGCTTTTGGAGCATAGCCTAACAATGGTTTCCAATGTTGATCCATCCATCTCTAAAGGGCCTTCTCTCCAGCGGCCTTGCCGCTGAAATGCCCTATTAACATATTGCCAGCATATCAAGTTACTTCTGCAATGGAGATGTCCTCTCCTACTACCATCATGACTGTTCCTCCTCTCTGTCTAATACACTTTGAGTTTTTCTTTGGTCTTGAACCATTCGAGCCCAAAATCTTAAACTTGCCCTGACAAGCTTTTGATTTCCTAGCCGAGCCTACTCGCGGGTTGCTGGAACGATGAAAGTACCCCGAATTCGCCAATAGTGTAGAATGATAATCATTGGAGGAATGCATACTGGCGCCTTCATGTCTGTTGGAGCTGGATGGATCATTAATTAGCGAATCACCTGCTGGATTGGCACCATCCTTTGCTCGCTCGAGAAAGGTCCTGAGATCACCAAGACCAGAGTTCGAATCTGTGCCGAGGAAGAATTTAGATAGGTTCCTTCTATTCAAAATCTCTTCGGTGGTAACAAAAGCCTTGTCACGAGACATGCTTGCATCATAATCCAACTCAGTTTCATCTGATGACGCCATCTATCCTCTCAAAATCATCCTTACCGCATAAACTCACGCCTATCGAATGGCGGGAAGGAAAAAGGCGTCGGAGAAAGGAAAATCCGACTCGACAGAGGTGCTGGATTACTGGAGGAGAGGGTTGGGAAAAGGAGGGCCCAAGGCCTTTGTTCTTGGTCTTATTGGATAAAAGACATTTTCGCACGGTCGCTTACCGCAGATCACCCTTCCCTTCACCATCCCCACGATGATTTTTTTCAATTATTATAATTATAAAAAACCACATCAGGGGTATTTAATCATAGCAAACATTTCTATTGTCGTAGTCTAAACGTTTTACAAAATGATTCTTTTCTGGTTATATTTTTTTGGAGACTTTTGCCAAAAGCCTGCGAGAAATTGTTAGATCTGCAGATTTAAATGATTATTTATGTGTAAGTAGAGTGTCTTAGGAATTTTTCAACATGCTCAATCCATTTCTACAATCAGATATAGATTTTAAACAACAAAAAATAGTGATTTCGTGCAAATTTATGTTGTTTGATTCTGACAAAAAAACCATTTCATAGAACAATTTGACAACACCATTTTTATTAGTAACAAAATTACATTTTTTTATATTTTTTAAGAAATTCATTTTAATAAAAAAATTTAAATTTAAAAAAAATAAAATAAAATCGAATCAATTATGTCCAACTGACCTAACTGATCTTCCGTGCTTTGGCAGGGCCTATTAATAGATATGCTAATAATTGCAATTTACATCGTATCATAACGCACAAGTTACAACTACCATGATCTAATGAGTCGTGGAGAATTAATAAATTGTTTTGGGATATATATTAATATTGCTTATCTTAAAATGTGCAACTAACACTTATTTTTTCTTTTTCATTGTGCTATATATTAAATGGCCCAATTTCTTCTATGACCATTGGATAACCTAATATCTTGGAAATAATTTTTATTTGTTACAAAATCCTTTCGATAAATAACCCGCCCATTTACAATACAGTTTAATAAAGTTCTTAATTTTTAATTTAAAATATCCTCTTCTCCCTCGTACTTTCTTGACGGCTGCAGTTTTTTTATATATATGTATGGCCGTACAACTCGGTATTGTAAGATTTGAATGCTGTCATGGTCTAAAATGCTGCTCGGTTCTATATATGAATGAGGAAGATTATTAGAGCGTTATAGCAAATAGCACCAGCTCCAGCTACAGTAATGGCTGACACACGTCCCCCCAAGCGAAGTCGTACGATGGAGAGCAAGGAGGAGGAGTCCAAGACTTCGCCACCCCCTGATAATAATGAGAATAAGAAGCCTCTATTAGTCTTTGCTCACGGCGCCGGAGCTCCTTCAACCTCCGAATGGATGATAAGGTATTTTTTCTCTTTGAACTTTTTTTGAATTTTCTTCTCTTTCGAATTAAAATGGATTATAGCCAAACCTTTAACTTCTGCTTGCAAGTTTTTGAAAAACTCAAATTATTGCTGACTTAAATCTGGGGGTAAATTTTAGCCTGCTCGTGGTGATGGGGATTTGAACCTTCACTGGAATAACTCACAGTGGCCAACTAGTGCACAATCTGGTAGACAGATCTTGTTTCCCTATAATATTTACTCATTTTCCACTAATGAGGCTCCCTACTATGAGAATGACTGTCAGTCCGGCTATCTAAGGTGCTCGAAGCCCAGGTTCTGATTCCTTTTGGAGCTGAAAAAGTCAATGTTAGGAACTTTCCCGGTTCCATGGGCTTAACGATAATCACCCCATTAAATATTAAGTCAACCTACCTGCGCTTACTCTGCTGACTTTATATTTAGTTGGGTTTCAGCTTAGGTGCCAAGTTTGAGGGATAACCATTCCATCAGAATGAGAATTGCCTGGGACTTGCATTTATCCTCTTAGAGAGGCATGCTATTTGAGTGGGACAGACCACAGCAAGAATGGTACCTGGTAGACAACTTAATACTTTGTTAACCTCACCAGTGAATCAAGCCCCATTGGCAGAATTTAGAGTTCATAATATGATTTGAATGGGACATTTCTTCTGATTTAGCAAATGACAGCTAAATTAGGTCAACTGCAACAACATTGGCACAATGCTGGACAGAACCAACCCACCCATTCATAGGACAGCACTTCTGATTTAACATATGGCAGTTAAATTAGGTCAATTGTAGCAACAGTTGGACAATGCTGGACACAACCAACCAACCCATTCTTACTCATTTATATATTACTTCGTGATGCCACTTAAGAAGAAGAAGAAGAAGAAGAAGAAGTTATTTTAACGTCCACGAGGCTAACAATAGCCTATGGGACAGACCGCCTTACACAATGATTTCAACAGTTCAGCCCTTTTCCTGTTCAACTTGATGATGAGCTCTCCTAATTTCTTCACTGTCCCCTCGCTGAATAAGTCATTCCAAGAGCTAGCTGTCAAGATAT
>CBVK0102183367.1:0-23376 GCA_900067695.1 Picea abies | reverse complement strand
AACACATGGTTTTGGCATGAGCATTGATGAGGTCTAATCACTTTTGGTACTCTTTTCTAGGGCATACTTCACATGGATATATTTTATTACTCGTCAGATGTTTGAGGTAGTTACATGGCATATTTTTCTAGGGCATACCTCTCCTAGGTGCTCTCACATCTTTATTGCATGGATATTTCAACTACACTTGTCATCTTCCGATCTTCATTGGTAAGTGCCCTCACCTCTTTGACTTGGCACATATATTATTTTATTTGAGGTGGTTATGGAGGAAATCAGTTGATGGTATTGGAAAACAACACATGGTTTTGGCATGAGCATTGATGAGGTCTAATCACTTTTGGTACTCTTTTCTAGGGCATACTTCACATGGATATATTTGATTACTTGTCAGATGTTTGAGGTAGTTACATGGCACATTTTTCTAGGGCACACCTCTCCTATGTGCTCTCACATCTTTATTGCATGGATATTTCAGCTACACTTGTCATCTTCCGATCTTCATTGGAAAGTACCCTCACCTCTTTGACTTGGCACATATATTATTTTATTTGAGGTGGTTATGGAGGAATTTATTGAGAGGCGTGTGGCATACTTGGAGGGATACATATGGCACATTACATGCTCTTGCTTGGTCTTCTTTCTATTCTTGGAGCATTATCATGGAGGATGCACTTAGGGAGATAGTCCACTTGCTATTTTGGGGTTTGACCACTTCCTTTCTTCTCAAGCACTCCATCTACTTAACACCTTGCACATTCATCCATGGGGTTGGTTGCCTTGGGATTCACACATGTGGATTGGTTACATGCATTTTGTGGGCCACTTGCTATTTTTGGAGGTTGGTTACAGAGCAATTTCCTAGGAGGATTATTTTATTGTTATATCTTTCATGCACCTTGGAGGTTGCACTTTTTGAGATTTTCTAGCCAGACCCTTGAGCACATCCTTCTAGGTTGAAGATTATTTAGTTATATTTTGCATGCATCCATTCTTGGAGGGGGCGAATTCTATGTGGACCTTTTGCATGTTGACCTAGTTATCATGCCTATTCTTAGTCGTATGCTCTCTCTTGGAGACTTTTGATGTAATCTCTTTCCTATGTTTAGATGAGGGCGAGTTCTCCTTGAGAGGCTTGTGTCCACATATTTTGACATGGCCAACCATGGATTGAGGAAGGATCTAACTACATTTTATTATTATTTCCTTGACTTGTCAGGGAGGTAGTTAGCAAGTAATGATCTTTTATTGTACGAGAGATTTATCTCACTCTATTTAAAGAGGAGTTTCTTTCCATTTCATTTGTAATTGGCAATTGGAGGATTGTGGAGTGAAAGTAGTGATTGAAGATTGGAGCTTGGAGATGATGGTGTTGGGCTCCCTTGTGTATCAAATTTGAAGACTAATGAAGAACTTAGGTATTTTTGTTTCAAAGTATGGTTATTTTCTATGATATTCATTTGTTGTAAATCCGTTGCAAGAACTTCTTGCTTTCATTTGAACATTAAGGCCTAGTGTGAGGAGGTTTTCTCTCCTGTCTTATTTGCTATCTTATTTTTGATTTGTTTCCTTTCTTCTGTCATATCTAGTTGTTGATTAGATAATAATTCAACTAATAAACGATGCCTTTATGTTAATTTGATGTGTGGCAAATTGTGCCCTCCAAGATTAGTTTCCACATCATAATTTCAAGCAAGCACCTTAAGGTTTATTCTATCAAGGAAGTTCACTTTTCCTTAGGTACAAATTAATTGATGAAAGTTTCAAACTAGATATTTTGTCTCGGTGGGTGGAAGGAGTCAAATTAGTCTTTCTACCTCATAACGTGTATCAAAATAGTTGATGGTGATAAATCAATCCATTCATTTTTGCAATGTCTCATGATTCTATTAGCCCTTAGATTGATAGGCACTGGTCCCTAATGATTTCAGTCCCTTGTTTCCCCTCTTCCTTCCTTTCCTTTCTTTCCCATACCCCCTTTCCCATTTCCACTTCACTTCCACATACCACGACTACTTTGTTTTATCAAGGCTTACTCTTCATTTTCACCTTGAGCCCCCACTCCATAGCCTTGATAATTGTATCCTTAGGGAATCCCCCTTGAGTTGGAGAAGAGCCAACGAAAGGAGAGAGGAAGGGCTATTGAGGTGACAGTGGGTAACCTTCCTGAGTTGCACTAGACTAGCCCCTTGGTACTTGGTACTTTACATCATATGAGGGTGCTAGATTTTGTTGTAACACTTGCCACTCGATGGCACTGTAGCATAGCTTTGAATTAACCTGATGAAAGCCTTTTTTGTCTTGCAAGATGACCCAGAGAAAGTCATGAAGAATTTTCACTTTCCTTTGATAGGTTGCAATAGAGGGAACCTAACAAGATATGCAATACATATGGGTAGCAATGTGAATCTTAGAATAAATTTGGAACCTAGCCAGTAATGACAAAGGTATCTTTGTTATTCTCTGCGACACAACCTCCAAGAGAGCCTTCGACAAGACTTGAAAGGCAAAAGGGATCCCTAAAAACATGAATATTTGGCCAGGTTGAAGCCAAGACTAGCTAGTTAAGGATGTTTGTCATCTTGAGAGAGGCTGCAGCATGGAGTCTTAGCCATTTGAATTTTGGACCATGAGGCTTTGTTGAAGATCTAGATACAGTCCATTGTGTTATCCACCACCTCCTCCTCCTCCTCCTCTAGGGTGGTTAGAAATGAATCACCTACAAAATGCCCATGTCCATCTGACCAATGTTGGGTTCAGGGAGGGGAATGCCATTAATGAGCCGTTAAGGAGGTTGGTGATAAAGAAGATAACCTAAGGCCTCTATTGCTATAACATACAAAGATGGGGTAGCGTGCAACCCTTCTTAATTGATTTGAATAGACCAACCTCCTCTTTCTTAGCCTAGTTAATAGATAGGGAAGTTGAAGCATAAAAAAAGAGAGTCTCAACAACCCAAACAATGAAGTGGGCAAACCCTATGGCACGAAGCATGGCTAAGATGAAAGGCCAGTCCAAAGGATGAAGGCTTTCTCAATGTCCAACTTGATGAAGATTTCCTTTAGGCTAGGGTTTTGGCCCATTCCATACCTTCCTAGATGACCACAACATTATCGAGTATGCAAAGTAATTAGATGAAACTTGTTTGCTCTCGCTAATTGATTGGTGGCAAGATATATATTGAATCCTCAAGGCTAGAGCTTTGGCCAAAATCTTGTCAGAGACATTGAGTAGGATGATTGACCTCCAATAGGTAATCATTGTTGGGTCTCCCTCTTTAGAAATAAACTTAATGAAGCCTCTCCCGATGAGCGATCCTAGAGAGCTTTCGCAAACTGCTTCTTTGTAAATATTTAGAGGATTGAGCTCGGAAAAATCCTAAGTGGCCTTTAAAAATTCACATAGATACTTCTTTAGGCCAATTGACTTGTCATCAACCATTGCCATTAGGGCTTCTATCAATTCCGACAAAGTCAAACCCTGGTTGCATATTCTTTCTTGTTTTGGAGACAACTTTTGAGGGACAAGGTCAATGCAGGTATGCATTGCTACCCTACGTGCATTAATCATACCTTGATATTGAGAACCAATATGTTCATGACTAACAAATTTTTCTCAATGCCCTCCTGGTTGGTTATCCTTTCAATCAAAGTCTTTAGGGATCTAATTTTTTCAAAGGCCTTCTTTATAAATTATAACAAGAGCTTTGAAAAAATCCTTTGTCTATTGGTCCTTGGTTTTGAACTGGTGGAATCAAGAACAAATTTGGGCACCCTGGGCTTGCCAAATTTTTCTCACCTTCAAGAATTGTTTAAGCTTAACAACTCTTTATTGCATAGCTTCATCATATAATGTAAATTGCAATCATTAACAAACTTCTTTGAACTCTTCTTTCGTTGTTTTATGGCACATGCACCACACGATTGTTAGTTGTGGCCAAACCCTCAGATGAAGGTCGTAACTCGAACATTGACATCATTCCATTATCCAATCTATCCATCTTGCCATTGTGATGCAGGTAACAAGTTTCAAATCTACATAATGTCTCAGATACACGTTGGGTGCTACAAATGAGAGAAATTGAACACATATCTGGATTTGGGCATTCACATATTGGCCACTCCCCAAGATATGGAGAGCATAGGGGTTGATGGTTGGAGAGAGTTACCTGTGCCAACACTTGCACTTGTAATATCCCTCGTTATTAGCAACCTGGAAATTTTTCTTCGATACCACAATGTAACGAACCCAGCTCCAAGCTGAGTCACGCCACACAACGAATTTCTTCTCTGAAACCCAAACTAACTGTAGAAGTAATTCATTGCAACCAATTGTGCGCACAATTGCCTTGTTTTGCGTGCGCGACAATTGTTTCCCATTTGTGCGTGTGGCAACTACTCCCCAACACGCATGGCGATTCACGCCTCACTTAGGAATTCTCATTGCCATTACTATTGAAATTGACTAATAAATAACGTCTATTAACTGCCATGCCCTGCATATGCAACAATTATGCATAACTAATACTAACATGCACGGTCATGCATAATTACATACAATTTCAACAAACAGAAATAACATAAATATACACACGATAAACAACATGTGAACACACATAAGAGAGCACTTGTCTTTTTCTATAAGTCATCGACTGTGTGTAGACCTTAGACGTTCCTCCCAGCCGTAGACTTTGCTGTTCATAACTCTCAACAACAGGTCACCCTGAGCTGGGTGTTGAATTATATAGCTTTGGAAGCTATTTTCCCTATTGTAACTAATCAGCTATTTGTGAAGTTTGTAAGTGCTGAAACATAGGTATTGTTTCAGCTCTTCGAGTCCTAGCTAGTTACTCTAAAGTCTTGTACTGGTATTGTACTTTGTTGAAGAATCTAAAGACAAGTTTTGGCTGGGTGTTCTACCTCAAGAGGGTTTCCCAAGGTATACTTGTGTTTTCTCTGTGATTGTCTCACTTTCAATGATCCTCATATATGCAGATGCATTGGTATGTTGGTTGTATGCTGTAAATTTTTTAAAATTACCTACATGTATCAGTTTTTCAACACTGGGGCTATGAATCCACCAGGGAAAAGGCTCCTAAGCCAACTAAGGTTTGACCCACAACATAAGACAACACAGGCTCAGGCACAAACTCCAACAACAATTCCTAGCTCACAACCTCTCATTCCCCACAGCTTGTCCCACCCAAGGAAATGTACCCCCTTCTCTGCTCAACAATCCTTCTGGCTGTCCCACTTCCCTTTTAGGGCTTTAGCAACAAGTCGGCCAGGAAGTCTTAGAGCTCTGTAGCAGTTGGAACACAAAGTTGCTCAAGGAGTTACAACACCCAGTAGCCCACACATGGGGAAAACTATTACTAACAACTCTCTCACCTAGAGAGGATGCTCCACAGGGCTGACAACCTGCTTCTTCAACCCAAACCATCAAGGATTTATTGGGTAACAGTCAACTCCAGCTTCTTCTTACACTCTCCAGCCAAGGTACGAATGATGGATGCAAGGATGAGTAAAAGATTGGAAGAATCATGAATGATAATCAAATTACACTAAGTTCCACACCTTATATTGCATGTTCCTTTCTTGACACTTGTCCCTCTAGGAAATGCCTTTGACTTCACTTGGTAATTCATTCCTCTCCCTTAGGAACCTATGATAAAATTATAATGTAAATCTTATGACTTAGGAATAATATTATTTTATTCCTTGGCTTAAGCCCCCATGACTTAGCCCCTTTCCCTTAGTCCCCCTTTCCCTCTTATGGAGCCCTAGCCCCCAATACTCTTTCGTCTGACTTGGTTTGCAATAGTGATGTATTTTATTAATAAAACAAGTGTGTTACATATTATAGTTTTTTAAGCTTGATGGCCTAAATCACACATGCACTCTGGCCTCAACATATATATATATACACACACACAAAGGCACTCTGACCCAAAACATCTTGGCTCACCAGCCTATAAAACATATGTACATTTACAACTTGAGGTTCAACCTAGGGGTATTACATTCCCCTCCCCCTTATTTGTGCATTGTCCTTAGTGCATTATATACACATGTACAATAAAAAATTTTCAAAAAGATGTGGGTACTCTTCCCACATGGCATCTTCATGTTCTCAGGTTGCATCCTCAGGACCGTAACAGGTCCAATGGACCTTTACTAGTCTTATTGCTTGATTATGGAGAAACTTTACTTTCTGGTCCAATATGCACACCGATTAAACTCGAAAGTCTCCTTCTTGCTCCACCTAGATCACATTCCAATCAATTACATGATTTGCATAAAGCACGTACTTTTTAAAAAAAGACACGTGAAAAACATTATGTATGCACATGGATGCAGGCAGTGCAAGTATGTATGCAATAGGACCAATCCTTTCCAGGATCTTAAATGGTCCACAATATCTTGCTGCTAGCTTTGGACAACTCCCCAATTTTAGTGAACTCTTGTTGGCCTTCACTTTTAAGAAGACATGCTCACCCACTTTAAACTCTTTGTGCGTTATGCCTTTGTTTGCATAACTTTTATGCATGTCTTGAGCAGTCTTTAAATTACACTTTCTTTTCAACATCTGCTCTTCCATCTCCCTGAGCAATTCTAGCCCAACCACTGCTCTGTCTGCTAGGTTGTCCCAGCTCACTGGCGTGTTGCACTTTTGGCCATCTAATGCTTCAAATGGACTCATCTTTAATGATGCATGATACACATTATTATAATTAAATTCCAAGAAGTGTAAATACTCTTCCCAATTTGATGGTATATCCATCACATACATTCTTATCATATCCTCAATCACCTAGTTAACCCTTTCTATTTTCCCATCTGATTCTGAGTGATAAGTTGTGCAAAAAATCATATTTGTCCAAAATCCTTTGAATAATCCCTTCCAAAAGTTGGATGTGAACTTGGTATATTTATCAAAAACAATTGCCTTAGGCATGCCATGTAGCCTGACAACTTCTCTCATATAAATTTATGCAATGTTAGCAACGTTATGAGTTAGCTTTGCTAGAATAAAATGAGCAACTTTAGTAAGCTTATCCACCACCACCATGATGGAATCATGTTGCTTTGTTGTTCTCGACAGTTTGGTGATGAAATCAATTTTCACCACTAACCATTTTCATTCTAAAATGGGCAATGGATATAGCAATCTAGTTGGATGTCTATGCTCAACCTTTACCTTCTGACATTCTAAACATCTACAGTATACCCAACCACCTCTTTCTTCATACCTGGCCAAAAATATTGGCTCTTGACAGCTGCAATTGTTTTTTGGTACCCTGGGTGCCCAACATAAGGTACATTGTGCATCTCTCTCAACACCATATTTTTCTACTCCTGGAAATTAGGCACATAAACTATGCCCATGTACACGAGGATTCCATCCTCCCTTAGCTCATAATTTTTAATTTTTTGCTGCAAATTACCTTTCTGTAATTTTGTTGTTGTTTGCACATAGTGTTGATCTAATTTTGCAGCTTCCAAAATTATGTCCTTTAAATCAAATTTGCAGATGCTAATGGTTGTAGCATGCATCTCATGCACCCTCCTGTTTAGTGCAATAGCCACCTTATTCTCCTTGCCTTTGATATGCTTTAAATCAAAGGCACATTCACTAAGGAATTCCAACCATCTAATTTTCCTAGCATTCAAAGTTGGTTGTCCAAACAAATATTTTAGACCACTATGGTCTGTCCTCAACTCAAATCTTTTTCCCATAAGATAACGCCTCCACATATTTAAGACATATACTATGACTACCAATTCTAAATCATGAGTGGCATAGTGCATTTCATGTTTATTCAAGTTCCTTGACTCATAACATATCACATGTCCATTTTGGATAAGGACTCCTCCAAGCCCTTTATTGCATACATCAATTCACACAATGAAATCTTCATTTGGATCAACAACCTTCAAGATTGGTGCACTTGTCAACAAATTCTTCAAATGTTTAAACATTTCTTCACATTCAGGAGTCCACTCAAATTTCACATGTTTCTTTTGCAAAGAAGTGATTGGGTGTGCCAATCTTGAGAAGCCTTCAATAAAATTTATGCAGTAACATGCAAGTCCCATGAATGACCTCATCTCTGAGGCATTCTTTGGTGTTGCTCATCCTTCAATGGATTTTATCTTTTCTAGGTCCACTGCTATCCCTTCCTCTGAAATAATTTGGCCCAAATAATGTATCTTCCTCTGATCAAATGAGCGCTTGCTCAGCTTGGCATACAACCGATGTTCCCTCAAGACTTGTAGCACCATTCTCAAGTGTTGCTCATGCCCTTCTTCAGAATTAGAGTAGATAAGTATGTCATCCAAGAAGACAATGACAAACTTATCCAAGTAATTTTTGAATATGTCATTCATCAAACACATAAAGACAACTGGTGCATTTGACAACCCAAATGGCACCACTATAAACTCATAATGGCCATACCCATGACTTAGCCCCTTTCCCTTAGCCCCCTTTCCCTCTCGTGGAGTCCTAGCCCCCCATCCTATTTCGTCTGACTTGGTCTACAGTAATGATATATTTAATTAATAAAAACAAGTATGATTACATATTACGTTTGTTTAAGCTTGCTGGCCTAAATTCCACAGGCACTTTGGCCTCAAAATGTATATATATATATACAAAGGCACTTTGGCCCAAAACATCTCGTCTCACTAGCTTATAAAACATATGTACATTTGCAACTTGGGGTTTGTCCTAGGGGTATTACAACACTAGCCTATCCCCTCCAAAGTCGAGAAAAAAAGAATTTTGTTCCAACAACATAGCTCTATCCAGATGCTTCATAACTCGTTTAAATTTGGCCTCAAGATTAGACCAAGTGAACCATAACTCAAGAGTCTACTTTCTCGTACTTGTTGGGGCTAAGTTTGGCCTTATGGTCATTCTAGGCCATATGCTCGTGTTGAGGCATCCAAGGACTCCACATTATTAAAGTATCCATGCAAGAACTAATGAACTTTGGGGAGGTATTCAACTAACCAATCTCACAAGGTTGCTCTTTCCTTTGCTTCATTGGGGGCATACAAGTTGGCTAGGACAAGGAGGTTGCCATTAAGATTTAGCAACACCCACGCCACTCTTTTAGAAAGGTGACTTATGATAAATCATATAGGTTGAAAATTAAGTTGAGACAAGGGTGGCCTATCCCTCTACCTTCGTCATGCAAAGAATGAAACAAAGCTGCACTAGGCTAGATATAATGCAGATTCATGTTCAATGCAAAACCAATAACTTTCACTCTCTACAGCCACAAGATATCCAACTTTGAAACCAATGAATGAACTCTAAAAGCCATGGTCTTCTTAAAAGGGTTTGTAAGACACTTGCACTATATTTGGCCTGGTGCAACTTTGTTTCATTCTTTGCATGAGGAAGGTTGGGGGGGTGGTTGGCCACCCTTGTTTCACCTAAATTTTTCACTTGCATAATTGGTCATTGGGTCAACCTATCTATGAACCATGGTCTTCCTAATTAGCTTTATTAGATCCCACACATTCCATGAGACAACGTTCATGAGGAACCTTCTACAAAAACACCCATCTCCTCACCATTCTTATTAGTTACATCTTGATAAGGATTTGAGGTCACAAAATATTTCTTCTCAGGTGCATTATTTGGCCATCAAGGGTGATTTCCTTTGCTTTGCTTTGAACATCTTCAACCTCGTTAGTGGCTTGTCTGTGCAACCTTAGAGGAGACAAGGCCCTTTGACTATCCTCCCATGGGAGGATGCAACCCGAGAGGAGCTAGCAGGATCCTTACATGTAACTGAGTTTGCAAGCTTGGATGAAGCTAACCCAGAAATAGTTGTGCTCTCATGCTGAGGCTTGGAAGTTGCATTTCCTTTGTTTCCCTTTTTGTGATCCAGGAGGATCCCCACAATCGATCCAATCAGATGGCCTCAAATTCTGTTGAAAACGTCTACACATTGAAGAGCTTGTCAAGAGCTTTCCAACGCAATTTGAACGAGGTTAATCAGACACCATATGCAAAATGTATGTCTTGTTGAAGTTAAAGGAAAATAGGTAAAAGCAAGGTAGAATGCTGACATGTGGATCTATCATATTCTGACATGTGGACCAATCAGAAGGTAACATGTGGCAAGGTTTGTTTGGTCTTTGAACCAAGGTGAATGTATGGTAATCCCCAAAAGTTTGTGATCCTAGCTTCAATGTGGCACCAACACTTCGCATTCAAATGTTATGTGTGGAGGTTACAATTAAAAATTTGTTATGATTCAAAATCCCCATCAATGTGGGATAAATCTAAACAAACGAGATTAAAAAAAACCCTATAATATATCATGCCAACCAACAATACCTATATGCAACACGTGCCATTAATGAAACTAACAAAGTACTCCTTATGTTCCATTACTACGCCTTATACAAAATCCACATGGTTTTATTTAGTGTATGTAATCGTGCTACGTATTACATGTAGGATAAATATATCCCTTCGAAAAAAGCAAAGGGTGGATTCAAGGGGATTTGAACCCCGATATTTTGTAAAAAAAATGCCTTACCACTGTACCACGCGCTTGGGAAGTGTTATATAATGGATTGAATTGTATTTGAACATAGAGACAGAAGACCCATTAATGGGAAAATAGGCAAGTTGTGTTCATTGTTGTGGGAAGAATCTATTGAAGGTTGGGAGGCTCGTGCTATTGTCTTCCTAGAGAACACTAGTGACTCTTTTGCAGATTGAAAGCCATTCTTTGATGTAAAGAGATGAAATGTTGTACTTTCATTATTTTTAATGGATCGGTTCCTCAATTGAAGCGGACCTAGAGACATAGCCCAGGCGGGGTGAACTCCGTTATCAATTTGTTGAGTTTTGTCTATGATCATTTTTGTTCTATTCTCAATTTCAATTCTTTAAATTGTTGATTTTAATTTATTTAAGCCAATTTTTAACGAAATTACCAGAAAATTGAGAAGCTTTGTATAAGAATTCAAATTAGTGGAACGAAGCAATGTAGCACTAATTTTGGATAAAGTTTGATATCATAACAGTTGATCAGGGATACATTGATTTGGATTTGCACAAGCGTTTGTATTGAATGCTAACCAAGTCTAAGCTCAAGCGATGAAAAGGTTCGCTTGAAGAGTACAATCTTGAGATTGGTTTGAGTCATGCATTCCAAAGACAAGAAATGGGATCTCGAAGGGAAGAACCCTCTTCGAATTTGAAAGAATGTTTTGGCAAGCTTCTCTCGACATGAAAACCACGGTGGAAGAATTATATCGAGAACGAAGGAAGAATGGAGAAGGCCCAAGCTAAGGTAAAGGAGAAGGAGGTGGTGATGATCCTCCTCAAACTCCTCCATCTCCATCCTCTCCTTCAAGTTCAAGTTCCTCTTCAATTCCATAGAGAAAACAACAAAGAAAGCTGATTCTAAATTGCCTTTGTTAAAATTAGAGGTGAATTTGATTTGCCAATGTATAATGGAGAGCTTAATGTAAAGAAACTGGATAATTGGATGAAGCAAATTGAAGTATATTGCAGGGTTCAAAGAATTGTGGACGATGAAGCAAAAGTCCAACTAGCTACTTTCCGACTCGGAGGCACAACATTGATCTGGTGGGAGAGTAAGATTCAAGAAGATCTTCTTAAGAAAGGTAAAATGATATCTTCTTGGTATGAATTCACAACTGCATTGAAGAAGCACGTTTATCATTTACGGTATATGCAACAAGCAATAATGGATTGACATAGAATAAGGCAAGGTAGAGGGCAAAATGTTCAAGATTATACTCAAGAGTTTAGAAAGAAGGAATTAACATTGGACATTCCTCTTTACACGCAAGAAACTCTTTTGAAGTATATTGGTGGGTTGCATAATTATTTGAGACATACTATTCTCGTGTTTAAACCAACTAATCTCGATGAAGTTTGTGTCCAAGCCACTCATATTGAGTCAAGGGGAAAGAATGTCCAGGACAACTTCTTAAAGAAATCAATTCCACTAGTTGCAGGCAAAAACAAAGAAAAGGGTAAAATGAAATGAACAACCACAGTGAAGAAAGAAGATAAGAAGCCTTCATGTTCACATTGCAAAAAGGAAGGACATGATGATGGCAAGTGTTGGAAACTTCATCCAGAATTGAAGCCAAAGAAGTTCTGGAATAAGAAGGGTAATAAGAAGACCACTGCTACTATCCAACAAGATATTGGATCAGATTCAGGTGATGAAACCAAGATCACGGCCATGGGCATACAAGGTACATCTTCTTCTGCGAGTTCTAGTTCTAATACTCATTCTTTAAAAATTGAAACTATGCATGATGAAAGGAAAAGAAGTGAGCTATTCCATATTAGAGTCATCTCAAAACATACAAAGATTGATACACTCTTTGATAGTGGTTCACAAGCTAATCTCATTTATGAAGAAATTATTAAGACATTGGGACTTGAAACTAAACCTCAATCCAAAACCATATCCTTTAGGATGGGTATGTGGAAATGCTAAGTTACAAGTATCCAAACAATGTAAGCTTAGATTTGCAATCACCTCTAAGTTCATTGATGAGGTAGAATTAGATGTGGTACCACTTGATATTTGTGAAATTGTTTTCAGAAGTCCTTATTTGTATGACATGAAAACTATCTTCTATAGGGAGAAGAACAAGTATCATCTTACAAAGGATGGGATTGAGTATATCGTAAGAGCCTATCGTGAGAAGATTAACTTGTCTCTTGTTTCTACAGGACAAATGAAAAGGAATGTAAATGCGAGCAAAAATTTTGTACTCATGATTGTAAAAGCTAAGGATGATGATAAATCCCAAGCTTTCAAAGGGTGTGATCCTAAACATAAAGATGAATTAGTTAAGATTAGTTCTAACTATGATGAAGTGTTTCAGGAACTACAAGGATTACCTCCAAGGAGAGAGATATAACATGAGATCCAGTCGCATCAAGATGCACCTCTTCCTAACATTGACATGTATAGGTTATCAATGATTGAGAATGAAGAAATAAAGAAGCAAGTTTAGGAGTTACTCAAGAAAGGAGTATTTTGACCAAGTACTTCTCCATGTGGATCGCCCATTGTGTTGGTACCAAAGAAAGACGGTACATGGAGAATGTGTGTGGATTTCTGGGCATTGAACAAAATTACGATGAAGAACCATTATCCTCTTCCTCGTATTGATGATTTGTTGGATCAATTGAAAAATGCAACTTATTTCACTAAGTTAGACTTAAGAAGTGGTTATCATCAAATAAGGATTTTTGAAGGTGATATTTGGAAAACTGCTTTTAAAACAAAACAAGGTCTATTTGAATCGCTGGTTATGCCCTTTGGGATTTGTAATGCTCTCACCACTTTCATGCTGGTTATGAATGATCTGTTCATGACATTTATAGATGATGTTGTAATAGTCTACTTAGATGATATACAGATTTTCAGTTAAAATGGGAAGTTCATGTAAAGCATGTTAGGAAAGTCTTAGATGTTTTGAAAAAGGAGAAATTGTGCCTAAAGATGACAAAACGTGAATTTGGGAAAACATCTTTAGTTTAATTAGGCTATATAATAGGGGGTGGTGAATTGAAAATTGATCCCTCTAAAGTTGAAGCCATTATGAATTGGCCTAAGCCTAATAATGTAACAGAAGTTAGGAGCTTCTTGGGGGTAGTCCAGTATTGGAGGAAGTTCATTGCTAACTTTTCGTTTATTGCATCTCCTTTACATCCTTTGACAAGTACTAAGCAAGTCTTTCAGTGGGGAAGAAAACAACAAAAAACCTTCGAGACCTTGAAAAAAAAGATCAGTACAACCCCAATTCTCGCGTTTCCAGATTTATAGCAGCCATTCAAGATTGAAATCGATGCAAGTGGTTACAACATGGGAGCAATGTTAATAGAAAGGAGGAAACCAGTTTGTTACCATTTTGAGACCTTCACTGTTGCAGTAAGAAATTATCCTACTTACGATGAAGAATTGTATGCTTTGGTTTAGAGTGTGAAAAAATGGAAACACTATTTGATGGGAAAAGAAACAATCATCCATATGGATCATCAGCCTTTGCAATATCTCCTATTGCAAACCAAGCTACAACAATCACATCATTTGCGGTGGATGGGATTCTTGCAACAATTTCATTTGGTCATCAGGTATAAGAAAGGCATACAAAACAAAGTTGCTGATATGTTATCAAGACCTTCTATTAATGCATCCACTGTTTTACAACATAGCTCTTTAGCTCATGAAAGTTACATTGAACAATATGCTAGAGATGAAGACTTTAAGGATGTATATGAAACACTAATCCACAGTACTAAAGTGGAAGAATTAGATTATCATGTACATGGCAAGTTGTTATATCGTCTTGGTTGTGTATTCCATGAGATAAAAGAGTGCATGTAATCAGAGAAGCACATACTTATGTCATTTCTGGTCATTTTAGTGTATGCAAAACAATAGCTCCGTTGCAACGTTATTGTTATTGGCCTCAGATGTATGGAACTATGTCCAAATATGTAAAAGGATGTGTCATGTGTGCCACTAGCAAACCAAGTAACAAAAAATTGGGTTTGTATATGCCACTTCTTGTACCTTCTCGTCCATAGGAAAGTGTGTATGGATTTTGTAGGGGGTCTGCCTATGTCTAGGAAAGGTCATGATTATTTGTATATTGTTTTGGACAGATTTAGTAAAATGCGTGTCTTAGCGCCTTGTAAGAAACATGTGATAGGAGAAAAGACTGCACATTTGTTCTTCCAACATGTTTGGGTTCATTTCGGTTTGCCCACATCAATTGTATCTGATCGAGAATCCTACTTTCTTGGGGAATTTTGGTCAACTTTGTGGGGGTTAATGGGCAATAAGCTTTAGAAGAGCATTTCTTTTCATCCACATATTGATGGACAAATGGAAGTGGTCTATAGGACAGTGATACACTTACTCTGAGGATATTGTAGCAAGCATCCTAAGCTTTGGGATGAACAATTGTATTATGTACAACATGCCTATAACCATGCCATACATTCTTCTACATAGAGTTCTCCTTTTGAGACATTTTTTAGATATTTTCCTAAGTATCCTTTGGAATTCAGTTTTGGGAAATATTTAGTAGTGGATGGGCATAGTGATACATTAAAATCCAAGAAGTTTATCCAGAAGATCCAATTGGATCATCAAGTTGTACAATAATAGTTGGAAAATAGCCAAGCCAAGTATATTGCTAGGCATGAAAAGAATCAGGTTTATCATCACTTCCAAGTAGATGATCAATTTTGGTTATACATTAGCAAAGAAGGCCTTAAAGGTAAAGGTAAAAAAATCAAACCAATAAGGTTTGTTCCATTCAAAATCTTGGAAAAGATTGGTGACAATGATTTCTGGTTAGATTTACCTCCATATATGCAGATATATTATGTGGTTAATGTTGAAGTTCCTTCTGTTAAATAATTTTCTCTTGAATATCTTGATGAGTTGTGGAAAGATGTTATTCTTGAAATGAGGGTGAAGTCTTCACGAAGAGGAGATTTGGAATATCTACATGTGGGTATAAAAGTAATGCATCCAAGTAAATCACAATGGATGGAAGTTGGAAAAGTAAGGGAGTTGTACCCTCACTTACTTTTTGAATGAATTTAGACTTTTGGTGGTCCAAAAGCTTCTTAGTGGGCACGATTGATCTAGGAAAATCCCCACAATTGATCCAATCAAATGGTATCAAATGTTTTCACATACTAGCTCATCGATAGATTTCCAATGCAATTTGAATGGGGTCAATCAGACACAACATGAAAAAGATGTGACGTATTGAAGTTGAAGAAAAAAAAGTAAAAAATAGTATAGTGTTGATGTCACCCTCCTAACTAGACCTATACATAATTTTGAAATGTGGACCAATAAAAAAGAACCATGTGGTAGGGTTTGTTTGGTATTCAATCCAAGGTGCATATATGGTAATTCCCAAAACTTTGCAAACGAATATACCACATGGATTTAATGTGGCACCAAGACTTCACATTCGAATATAGAGGTGTGGAGGCTTTATTTAAAAATATTGTGTCATTCACCATCCCAAACAATGTGGGATAAATATGATTTCCTTACAAAATGAAGGGATTTAAAAACCTATTTTAAAAAACCTTTGAATATCATAATGTCGCACCAAGACTTCACATTCAAATCTAGAGGTGTGTAGGTTGCATTTAAAAATAGCTTGTCATTCACCATCCCAAACAATGTGGGATAAACATGATTCCCTTATAAAATGAAGGGATTTAAAAACCTATTTTAAAAACCTTTGAATATCATGCCAATGAACAATGCCTTATGTGTTATCACATGACATTAATTAAATCCACAGAGTGTTGCATGTGTTCCATCATACACCTTAAATGAAATATGCAATGCATTATAAACAAGTATGATACTATTGTTACATTCTATATGTGGAATATATATTATCCCTACGAAAATGCAAAGGGGTGGATTGAGGGGGATTTAAACCCATTTCTTGTGTAAGAGGGGAGCACCTTAACCACTAGACCACAATCCTTTTAAACACTATAAATTGGATAATATTGCATTTGAATGCAGAGAAAATACTCTTTATGGGAAAATTAGGCAAGTTTGTGTTCATTATTACGAGAAGAAACCATTGAAGGTTGGGAGGCATGTGATATTGCCTTCCTAGAGAACATTGGTGACTCTTCTTCATATTGAAGACCATTATTTGATGTAATGATATGTAATGGAGTACTTTGCATCATTTTTAATGGATTAGTTCATATTTTTAAGTGGAATCATAGATGTATCCCATGTGGGGTGAAATCTGTTATTAATTTTTTGATTATTGTCTATTATTATTTTTGTTTTGTTCTCAATTTCAGTTCTTTAAAATGTTGGTTTTGAATTATTAAGTCAATTTTCAACGAAATTGTGGGAAAATTGAGAAGCTTTGTATAAGAATTCAAATTAGTGTAATGAAGCAGTTTAGCACTAATTTTGGATCAAAATATTTGGCCAATCCACTAATAGACTTCAATTGCATTGTGAATTTCAAACCGTCCTTAGCATCAACAACCATTGTTGCAGTAACAACATCTATAGGTGAGTAATATCCCACCAATAAATCATTCCTTGTGCTACACCTCCTATATGTTGTATCTCAACCAATTCATCAAGTCTTTGAACCACTAGTCATACTCCCATGTAATTTCTCCAATGTTTTCCTTGATCTCCTTCAACTCTACAATGCTTTATTTTATTTTATTTTATTTTATTTTTATGTCTGGAGGAATCAACAACTAGTTGGGCACGTGTTCACGTTACACGTGGCCATGTTATCCAATTTTTACCACTATAACCTCCAGGTGTGCCCATGAGGCCCCTTACACGACACACATTGTAAGTTGGGGGGAGTTGAACTCGAAACCTCATGGAACTTCATTTTCACGGCACTTGCCAATTGAGCTGCCCCCCGAGGGTCAACTCTACAATGCTTTATTATTATGACTTTGGATTTTTAAAATATTTTGTGAAGTCTTCCCACAACTAAACCAAAGTCACACCACGAAGGGTAAGAGCACTATACCTACACTTCATATACCATTACATTGCTCTTCCTCACAAAATTGTATGAAATTCTATAAAATGCATTTTGTATGTAGTTCTTCGCACATTATAAATGGCATCACTGAGTAAATAGTGTTTCTTTGTGTCTTCATCATCTATATCATGAAATAGAGGGAACCATGGGGATGAATCATTCAAGTGTGTTGTCATCATGTTTTAGTGACCCTGGACTAACAAAAATTTCTAGGATCCTAGTTGTTACACAAACAATGTTGTTTCGACAACAACACTTATAAAACTATCTAATACTGAAGATAAATTATAATTCCATTTAATGATCATGCTTATAATGTTCAACGTTAATGTATAAAAAATACTCAAACTAATAATCAAATAGACTATTACACTCTACACAACAATGATCATCATATATTGACAAAACTCAAAAGGAATAGGTGGTAGGATGTAGGAGGGATCGATTTCATTTCCTTTTTAGTATGCTTCTTAAACAACATGGCTTTATACAAGGTTCAAATACTGAAACAATACAAACTCAAAATATTCTTCTAATGTCTCTTCTTGATTTTTATCTTCCGTGACTTATGTACTGATGCATGATTTAGAAAGTGTAGCCAATGTCTCTACATTTAGATTCCAAGTATCTATGCACTCAATTTCATCATGCATATGCCATCTCAAATTCTCAGAAGTTCCTTCAACCTATTCAAACAACTAACTTATTTACATCACCACACTTTCTTGATCATCTCTTTCAAAGATGGCCAAAGCTCTTTCTCACACTTATCTCATCCTCTACATTGTCCCACACTCCAAATAAATCTTAGGATGATATATTTATCTCAACAACTCTTTCCTAGCATGGATATTTTCCATTTATTTCTGCCACTAATGCCCTAGTATCTTTGTGTACCTTTTCTCTCACTTTTGTCATTATCTTTTAGAATATCCCACCTTTACCATCATTTATATTCAAGTAATGTATGACACAAACTCCATTATCAATCCTACTATTGTTCCACTCCCCACGTTGGGCTTATACTTTCATTTTAGTAGGGCTTGGTATCATACCTCATTACACCATGATCATTTTTATTCACACCAGTATTTGTTCAATCAATGTTTCATGTGGTCTCTTCTTAAATAATTATAAAACCTTGGTCAATGAATATGAAATTGGAAAACAGACTCTAAAGCATATCCTTCCCCAACACCTAATTATACCAAAAATAAACCACTCAAGTCAACTTATGGTTATACCACTAGATCTTTAGCAAGTTCTTCATGGTCCACTAAACTCTTGATCATGGAATCCAAGATTTATTCTTCTCTATGAGTATTTTCAACATTTCATGTAATATTCCCATGAATTCCACCCACAAAATATCACAAAAAACTCAAACGGATATTTATCTTTAAATATTGCAACATTTTCTCCTACATAGGCACATTCCTTATATGTGAACTCATGAATTGTTTCTTATAGCTAGTCTTAAATTTCAGTGTTCATTGGTGTCCATTACTTATTACTCTACATTGGTTAAGGTATTGGAAATGGAACCATGTTGTTGTATTTATGATAGTCTAGTATTCTGACAGATTCAACATTTCAAAGAAATGAGGTCTCAACAAAGGTATGTGTGACAATTATTGATTAATTAATGTACACATTTAGTGGGGACATGTATTCCATTAGTTATCATTTAAACACATTCATTTATACTAATAAAACTTAATGCATTCACAGTAAATACAAAAACATAAAGATAATCACGATACATTACAACCACATGAGGAAAAAATTCCTCCATTGTATTAGTAGATTCCACATTACATTACAAGTCATGCATGTAACATATATAAAAGAATAAGTCTTAACATCTCTCTGGTCCCAACTAACAACAACTCTCAAAATTATTAGAATTAACTTAGCAAAACTTCTCATTACGTAGAAATCCTATATATATATATATATATATATATATATATATATATATATATAACTAGGTGGTTATAGAGAATTCTAGAATATGATAAGGAATATTTCAGTTGTAATCCACTCATATGAAATGATCCTTTTCTTTAAACATGTGTATAGAGGGTCAGTGAGAATATGAACATAGTATTTATAAGATGGTTCCTTGGACTCCATTTACTCATACTTTTTGTATTCTATGTACTCAAGCTTCTATGGCTCCTATTCCTTAGTGAACACATCTACTACTAAACTCATATTTGCAACAATACTTAGACAAAACTAGGTCTCAAGACTTCTAATGAATACAATGGCATTGCACAATTTCTATGCCCATGTGTTATTTTTTCTCATGTATCTTAGTGATATTTACATTGTATTACATTTGAGTGTGAGTTTTTTCTTGTATATTTTGGTGATTGTGATTAACTTCTAAGGAATGGAATGTAACCTTCCACTAATTTTAATACTATGCACACTAACTAATCATCGGTTACAAACATGTCTTAGGTGAGACATCCTTCTTTTAGAAGGTTGTAAATGTCGACATATGAGATTGTTGCAGATCTTTATTGGACACCTTGTGTGGACCCTGGGTATACAAAAGAGACAACAACATGGTTCTATTGTCAAGACGTTAACAAATGCATAAAAGTGGAGATATAGTGGAAGTCAGTGATGGTCAAACTTCAATATTGATTTGAAGAACATATCCCCTCATTTGTGTGCCAAGAAAGTGCATATTTGGATAAAGAGATTACAAGATTCATATATGTGTATTTGTTTAAGTGCTTTAATGAGATTTCTAGGTTGAATTCTTGGTCAAATTGCATGAATGGATAGAAAGTCTTGTAGCGTAGACTGATTATTGGTTTCTATGATGAATAATTGCATGGAATACCAATAATTTCTTAAATATTCTATTATATTACCATGAATTGATGCAAGCAGTCAATTTATGGGTCAACAAAATCATGTAAGGTTATGCTTTGGAATTATCCCCTGAATGCCATCAATCTTTAGCAAAATCCTAATAATTCTTCAAGAAAGGGCCTCATAACAAAATTTCGATGTGGATAAAAATGTTGATGGTGGAATAGGGTATGCTTTTAAGGCTCATTGAGATGGAATAATAATACCTATGCAAGGGGGTGGAACTATAGGAGGATTTGGTGGTAGAGTGAAAGATTCAAGATGACTAAATTTTGGCTATGGAAAATATAGAAATCCTTGAGAGTGAATGGTGGACCTGACATAAAATCATGTATAAGTTACTAACTACTATTGGTAGCAATATATGAGAAACATATGCACCATTCAAGAGTATATCCTGAGAAAACATGGTCCTAAGATGCATCTAGACTGTGGAACAATGCATAGAGTGAGAGAAGAACAAAAAGGATCTTTGGTCAACCCTAATAATGATCATCACAAAAGTGTGTTTATGTAGAGGGTAAGAGGGTTAATGTATTTGGAGGGATATCCCAAAGAATTGAGGTGGAAGTGTAATGATGAATATATTTACATAGATGCTTGAATCATAGGCACAAAGACATTGACTAGGACCGTTGAATCCTAAGTTGTTGCAAAATATATAGAATCATAGAGTTGGGAGGAAATATGTTTTTGAGTATATAATGTCCCAATAGTGTTCTAAACTTGTGGACATATATGTAGCTAATAAGGAGGCACATTAGAATAATAATGATGTTGACCTATCCCACATCATTCCCCTTGTGCCTTTTTTTTATTAGTCAAGTTCTTGTTGTCGTCATTGTGCAAAGCATGTGTGTGTGTGTGTGTGTGTGTGTGTGTGTGTGTGTGTGTTTTCAGTAGCCAAAGTAAACTATGGGGGTGTCTATGAATAGTTTGAGTATGACTACTGGAAGAAACGAAGAGATATCCACAATGTTGTCTAGTTCAGTGAATGTGATAATAGGGATGTCCCCCTTTTTACAACAACCACACTCTCTAGATCTTTTGTTAATACCTATTTAGAAGTAGGAATGGAATTTTAGTGGAATGAGTCATCTTATGGCTTCCATTATTTCATGGCCAAGGGGAAGAGGATGTAGAATAACACTAGTTCCTTTATGATGCAATCTAGAGCATGAAAAAAACTACCAATGTTATCCGGTTGGTAGAGTTTTAGACCACTCTCCATGGAGGATCATTGTGATGATACACAATTGTATGCAAAGTGCTCTCACTAATATGGCCTTGATGTTGGATAATTTGTGTCAAGGTTTCTTGAAGGATTTTCAAAAGCCAAAATATAAATATCAAAGTTTTGTTAAATTAAAGGAGATAAAGTAAAGGTATATCTCATGAGTTGATTGAGATATACCATTCATGGTGTGCAACATAAATAATGATTCATTAGTGGGATATATCCACACCTAGGAACTCCATTTTTGTAATAAAGATTGAGAAATTAGGGAAACTCCCCATACTTTTCTATGCAACTTGATTCCATTAGTGGATTGGTAGATGCATATTCTCTAATCTTGGCACTGAGGATGTCCCATTCACAATACCAGTTGAACAACATTTTTAGAATATATGCAAGATTTGTAAAAAGGAAAACAATGACCTAGAGAAGTAGTGTGGTGCAAACTTTTCAAAACTATGGTTCATCTTCAAAATGGTTTCCATATGGTTCAAAGATACATTTTGATAGTTTCTAACCAACTGGTGGGAAATATGGAAATAGGGATTTATGAGCTCTGTCAATGTTCAAGTTGTTAAGTCATAGAAAAATCATCATGTTAAGTATAAAACCCCTTATCAATCCCTAGATATTGAATTATTACCTTTTTAATGTTATATTAGTAGGTTGGTTAGAACTCTTAAGTGTAGCCTTTCATTATAAGTGTACCTTTTGTCTCCTATATATATACCAAGAAAAACTAGTCTTTACATCATCATATCTCATATTGTACATTCAATATATTGTAAAAGGATTTCCCCCCCTCGAAGTGGAGTATTTTTCATTATATTTTTTATCATTCTCAAGGCATGGATACATAACATTTGGTATCAGAGCATCGATCATAAGGTTTTGTTACTTTATGCGAGTCATATTGGAATTATCACTATATCATTTTTATGGGATTATTCAGACAACAAAATTTGGAGGTTACTCAGGAGACATATCCAAGTACGTCGGGTACAAATTTCAATTTATGGTTCATTATACTTTTGGAGATATAGCCTATGGAAGGTAGGGTTTTTTACTGATTCTAAAATTGTTTTTAAAGAAGTTATCTTGGGATTTTTGCTATAACTTGTTTTCATAGATGTTTTAGATAGTGAAATTTTGTGGAGACTATGAAACATATGATAATTATGTTGGGTCCAAATTTTAGGCTCTGGGTCATTACAATTTAATAGATATATCTTTTGTAGGTTGGGGTTTGTGACTAGTTCTGAAATTGATCTCAAACGAGTCATATTTTTATTTTTTCTATGAAAGAATTTCGGTGAAGTTTTAGAATCTGAAATTTTCCAAATCTTGAGAAGATAAAGTGAATTACATGTGAAAATATTTTCATAATTTTAATCATTATAATTTGTAAGATATATCTTGTGGAACTTGGGGATTTTTACTAATCCTAAAATTAGCATTAAACACGTCATTTTGGTATTTGTGCTATAACATTTTATCATTGATGTTTCAGACTGTGAAATTTTCATGAGTTTAAAACTTCATATCAGAGTACTACATGTCTAAATGCCAGACTTAGAAGGGTTCAAAGTTCAAATATATATCAGTACAAAGGTCATCCATCCATACATACTC
>CBVK0102183327.1:0-13645 GCA_900067695.1 Picea abies | reverse complement strand
AGGGGATGTTACCTGTTCCAGTTGAAATGGTAGTGTAAACCCCTATGCATGAGGGGAAAGTGATTCAGGAAATGATTCATGGGATATGTTTTGAATGTTTTTTAATGTGAAGTGAAGAGTTCCAAAGATGATCAAGCTCAGAGGAGGGATATTGTGATAAAAAAGAGGTGGTGAAAACATATGAGGAAGTTGATGAAGAGGCCTGATAAATCATGAAAGGAGATCGACTTTGAGGGTAGTTTTAGAAAAGAGTGAGAGAAGTTACAAGAGTTGCAGATATGAGGAAGGATAGCCAACCAATGTTTATAGGATAGGTTTGGAGAGAGTGGTTAAATATCTGAAGGAAGCATATGAGAGGAAGGAAAATCAAAAGAAAGGATAAATATAGGTGCCACCCTTGAAGAAGAAGACTCAACCAAAATCACTAAAGAAGTTGTGGGAGAATTAGATCCTATGATGCCAAAAGATATTGAATCGCATCGAAAAATTGATATAGTAATACATACCAATGTGACCCCCTAGGTCAAGGAATTAAATTTTGGAGGCAAAGGATCCAACCTCAAATCACCAAGTTCCTCAACGATGTTTACAAATCCGATAAAATCTATACTAAATTCTTTAGTAGTTTCTGTCATTTCTAATCTTTATAATCTGGCAAGTTCAAGTAGTAGTAGCGGAAGCAGGGCAAGGTATTTAGTCATATCACAACCAAGACCCTTAGGGTTCATTTTGATATCTAAATTCTTTAGTAGTTTCTGTCATTTCTAATCTTTATAATCTGGCAAGTTCAAGTAGTAGTAGCGGAAGCAGGGCAAGGTATTTAGTCATATCACAACCAAGACCCTTAGGGTTCATTTTGATATGCTGTCCAATTTCTCCAATGGAAAATTAGCATGAAGGATCCCTCACCCAATACCCAAAGTTTTGGGGTCTAGGGGATGAGGATGTTGAACAAAATTGTATTCTCTATGAGTCCATCTGTAGGTCTCATGGCACTCTAGATGACAATAAACTGGTCAATTTTCAAACCACCTTGAGATGTCATGCTTTAAAATGGTATATGAAATCCATTGAACCAGGGAATCCTCAAAAATGGTATATGAAATCCATTGAACCAGGGAATCCTCAAGGACATGCTTTTACTCTTTCTTAGGTCAAACAAAGTTTCATAATATAATTTCTCTTACCACAGTCAGAGAAACATGCCTTCTCTGAGTTGCATGATATCAAATAGAGAGACCGTGAATCTACCTGAGAGTATAACCAAATATTTAAGGATGCAATCAAGAAATTGGAAAACCCCATCCACGAAGACCACCTATGAAAATGGTTTATACAGGGGCCGTTATCATTGACCTGGATACCATTAACCCAACAGAGGATAGTTGTGTTAGGGGAAGCCTTAAAACAAGTAATGAGAATTGAAGAAACAAATGTCTATCCATAAATTTTGTGGGTTATGAGACCAAATAATGACACTAATACTGTGCAATTGCAAGGCCATATTTCCACGTTAACCGACAAGAGTCAATAATTGACCCTCCCTAGAGAAGGTCGATCGTAAGTATGGTGTGTTGGCTGCTATAATGAGGGTTATTGTAATACCCCTAAGATGAACCCAAAATTGTACATATAAATGTAATTGTAATTTACATATAAGGTGGTGAGTTGATGGAACAAGATCTTTGGTTTGGTGCAACACACATTAAGTCAGTTCACGTGAATCTCACACCAAAGGAGTGTGCGCAATTTAAAATGAATATAGCACAGAGTTTTATATGTCTAGGACATACTTGTGTAAGTGTATAGGAACGACACACTAAATGGGGAACAACTAATTGTACACAACGTGCACCCGTGTAAGTGCATAAGGATGGCACCCTAAAATAAGAGTTTTCCAAGAAGGCACACAGTCCATGATTCCATGCACACCTATTTAGTGTGCGATGTTTAGAGGCTAGAGAGCCTTTTTGTATATATATATATATATATATATATATATATATATATATATAAAATAGCTCGATTACATGGAATTCCCAAGACAATTGTGTCTGACAGAGATCCAAAATTTACATCAAAATTTTGGAAAGGATTATTCAAGGGATTTGGAACAAACCTGCATTTTCGCATAACTTATCATCCAGAGTCAGATGAGCAGGAAGAAAGGGCAAATTAAGTGATAAAAAATATGCTAAGGATGTATGTAATGGATAAACCATCTAAATGGGAGGATTATTTTCACTTGGTAGAGTTTGATTACAACAATGGGTACCAAGCATCCCCGAAGATGGACCCATTTGAGACACTTTATGGTAGAAAATGCAACACATTAGCGAGGTGGGACAACCAAGCAGAACGCACAGTGGTTAGGCCAGAACTACTCAGGGAAATGGAAGAGCAGATGACGAAAATAAAACAGAATTTAAAGGCTTCCCAGGACATGTAGAAAAGCTATGTCGATAAGGGCAAAACTCACAAGGAAATTAAAGTGGGTGATCATGTGTTCTTGAAAGTAAAGGCCAACAAAAGTTTCCTGGAGTTGGAAAATTGCTCGAAGTTGGCAGCTCGTTTTTGTGGGCCATTTGAAATCCTAGAAAGGATTGGGCCTGTAGCATACATGCTTAAATTGCTTGCATCAATGTGTATTCATAATGTATTACATGTATCATTGCTTAGAGGGTATATACATAATATTAATAATGTCATTGATTGGAATGTGATTCAAGTGGAGCTAGAAGGATGTTTTCAAGTACATCTGGTATGCATATTGTATCAGAAGATCAAGCAACTCCAAAATCGAGCCATAGGGCTAGTATAGATCCAATGGACCTGCTACGGCTCTGAAGATGCAACTTGGGAGCATGAGGATGCTATGCGGGAAGAATACCCGCGTCTTTTTGAAGACTTTTGAAATTTTGGTTGTACATGTGTATATATTGCACTAAGGACACTTTATAAATAAGGGGGATGGGAATATAATACCTCTAGGATGAACCTCAATTAAACATATAAATGTAACTGTAAACTACATATAAGCTGGTGAGCTGAAGGAATAAGATCTTTGGTTTGGTTCTGCGTGCATTAAGTCTATGCACGTGAATCTCACACCAAATGAGTGCACACATTTTAAAATGATTATAGCGCAGTTTAATGTATTTAGCACACACTTGTGTCTGTGCGCATGAATGATGCACTAAAAGTGGAACAAATTAATGTATAAAACGTGCCCTGGTGTAAGTGTGCAAGGATGGCGCACATTGCAGGATTCCACGCACACCGACTTAGTCCGCGATTTTGGAGACCAGAGTATTTTTGTTTATATTTCATGTTGTAATGTGCACCTATGTAAGTGTGAGAGGGTGGCGCACTATAAGAAGGGTGCACGCATCCCATAAGTTTCGCATGCACTGGTTTAGTGCACAATCTTTGTGTTTTTGGAGGCTGGTGAGCCTGGATGCAAAAATATTAGTACCGTTGTACTGAGAATGTAAATGTAATCATATGAAAATATAATGAAAACACATCACTGTTACATAACAACCATGTAAAATAGTATGGGGGGATAACTCCACTATTTGAGGTTAAGTGGGATAAGTTAAGAGGGATTAAACCCAAAAGGAATATTATATTAATATTCCTTAAAGTATAAAGTATGGATATTATTTTATTCTGAGTCGAAAGGAGGAGGAAAAGTGGACCAAGGTAGTTCTCAACGTGACAAGGGTCAAGTTGGGGACATGCATTCATATATTTTGGACTTAGTACATTTTTTCTATCACCATTCAATCATTCCATGAGCAAGATATCATCTTAGCTTCACTCATGCAACTTTCATCTTAGACACTTGGGGATATAACTCTTTATATGTTAAAACATGAATATGCATTATGTTACACCAGACTTTATGACACATCCTCTTTGATTCACTTCACCTCACACAAGTCTTGGTTGTGCTTCAAGTGAGACCTCCTTACCTTGTGGAAGGTTGAATATGTGAGCACTACTAGACCTTCATGAGAGCTTCGTCGCTAGTGTCCAACCACTTGCATCTCAATTGCCTATGCCTCCTCCTTATATTAGTGGATACATAGACACGTGTCCTACACCAAAACTATTGACCTTCATGAGAGCTTCCATCGATCAATTAGAACATAGAATCACAATAGTTGAATACACATAAGGAGAAAGTGGGAAAAGCAACGAGAGCATAATCAAGAAAAGACAATAGCAGAATCAAGAAGTCAAGAAGTGCCCGAGGGAAAACTAGAAATATGGGAACATGTAATAGGAAAGAGTTGGTTATCATTTGTATGATTCACTGTTAGACTATTTCTAGTACTACTGTTGCTTTCTCTATTATCAAGCTATCTCCATTGTTGTCATCGTGTCTGGTGGGATAAGCTATTGTAATGGGTTTTGGAGGAATGAATATGAATGCACAGTAGAGATAGAGCATGTAGTGGGTATTGGGACATGGAATGTGATGTATAAGCCATGATAAAAAGGATGTACTCATGGGATCATGAATTATGAGATATTGATAATATATGAGAACGTTTAGGCCCTAAAAGTTTTGGTTATAATGTGTATGGCTCTGTAGTTTCTTCATTTCATGATTACTTATGTATGAACTTGTCTATATGCTATGCAAGGTGATTAATATGATGTTTATGTTGTCCTAGTATCTTGGGGATATAACTCTTTATATGTTAAAGAATGAATATGAATTATCTTACACTAGACTTGATGGTGCATCCTCTTTGATTCACTTCACCTCACATAAGTCTCAGCTACACATCAAGTGGTACCTCCTTCCCTTATGAAAGTTTGAATATGCCAGCGTTGCTAGACTACAATGATATATTTGTTGGTAACCTCTGAGAACCTCGGTCTCCAATTTTTCACCAACATTTCATGCCATGTCAGCCAAGAGAAACACCGATCATTGATCAACAATTGAGGTTTAGAAGTTTGAAAATTTTGACAAAGTTGGTTTATCGAAAGGAAGTGTCGATCACTAAGTGTTGATGATTAGAGTTTGAAAAATTTGGCGAAGCATTGCAAGTCAATTGTCAAAGAAAACCACTAATCACTGATGGATTTTTGGAGTTCAATAATGTTTCAAAATGTTGGGGAATGGATGGTCCAGATTGTATTCGATTTGGATATCATTGATTGAGATTCATCCATGGGATTGGAAAATTTTAGTGGATTGACAACCAATATTTCTTTTGATTTCGAGATCGATGACTTAGATTCATTCTAGTTTTGGTTTCAGGGTTTGATGAAATCTGTGAAGAAGAGTATTTTGTAACTCGTTGATGCAAAGAATGATCTTACCGTTGATGGAGGAAAAGAAAGTTGATGACATGGCTGAATCAGGGGATGATAGGTGGAGATTAGTATCCACATGCCCTGCCATTTTAGCCAAGTTGCCACGTCAACACAATTGACAATTTACAGAGGAAAATTTGTAAAATTCAAAAGGTTGTAACTTTTAGCTTAGAACTCAGAATGAGGCATAAGTATAGTTGTTGGAAAAATGATTCGGAGAGGAATGTGTTTGAGGAACTAGAATTTGGATTAGGGCATTTTTTTTCTTCATAAATTGAGATGGATAATGACCTATAACCTTACTAACAAATATTTTTCAATATGCATAACTCTAACGACAATTTTTGCATGAACATTTTTGTAGAATTAAAGGTACATGAAAGAATATTTGGTTCCTATATGAGGACTAGAGACATGGAGGATGCATGGGGATCTTACAACCATGTGGATGAGTTTAGAGGTTTACATATAATCTTGGGAAATGATGAGACCAAGTCCAATGGAAATAGAAGCAAAGTAGAGCATGTGGAACTGGTTGATACTATGAGAATATTGTAGAGGTAAGTGTAGAGCTATAGAGTAGATACTGAAAGGATGATGAGAGCTCAAGAAGAGATGATATAGAATCTGAATATGTTTCAAAAACAAGTTAAGAAATATTTTGGCACAAAGAAAGAAACTAGTGCAAGGAAAGTAGGAGCATCCATATCTCATTATAGGAGGGATGACCATGGGGGATCCAGGAGAACAAAGAGTGTTCGTAGACATCATCATTCACTAGGACATTCAAATAGAATATACCATGCACATTCAAGGCTAGGGAGAAACCCAAGTGTGTCCCCTATTTGAGGATAGAGGAGGAGGTATGATATATATTATTTTCAAGGAGAGCTTAGGAATATTAATCCTCCTACAGGCTACTTTTTATGGTGATTATAAGAAATATGAAGAGTTGGAAGCATGGTTGTTGGGAATGAGGAAATATTTCCAATTGCACAATTATTCCTCAAATGTAGAAACCATAATTGTAGCAAACCATCTTCAAGGAAAAGTATCTATGTGGTGGGATCAACTTAAACAAGTTAATTAAGTTTATGAGAAGAGGATCTCATGGAGGTAGTTTAAAAGATATTTCCAATAGAAATACTTGTTAGCGCAATATTATGAAAATAAGATGCAAGATTTCTTTGAAATCAAGCTTGGAAGCATGACCATGGATGAGTATGAAAGGAAATTCTTGGAACTTCTAAGGTATGTGGACTTCATCAAGTATGGGAAGGTCAAATTTCAAAGGTTCTTGAGTGGACTTACAACCTTCTACAAGGATAAAATTCAGTTTGATGAATCCAAGACCTTGTAAGAAGCCATACGAAAATCTAAGTATTTGTATGAGCATAACAAAGGAAGGCCATTTTTCTAAAAGGCCTGGGATGATAAGAATAAAGGAAATATGGATCAAAGGAAGAAATGATTCAAGACACCTTTCATTAGGAACACATATTAGTCATATAAGCAAAGGAAACTAGCTCAAGGTGAGCAAACAATAATAGATTCCTTGGGAAAAGGGCCAAGATGAAATATCATAAAGTGTTGGGGATGTGAAAAGGATCACATGTATAAGGATTGTCCTCACTAGGGAGATATGATGAGGAATGTGCATAAAATAAAGAAGGAAGATACAATGGAGGATGTGGGCAGAGGTGTGCCAAATATTTATGTAGCCTTGGACAATAGACTATCAATCCCACATGATTGAGATGGAAGCTCATATTGATAATCAACCCATAGCTATTTTGATTGATTTTGGAGATAGTCATAGCTATATAGATCCAAATATAGTTGAAATAATTAAATTGAATAAATTTAAGCATGAAAAGTATTGGTTAATTCATCTAGCTACTAGAACGAAGAGAAGAATCAATGAGTTTGTTAAATATTACACAGTAAACATGAATGGAGTCAACATTAAGGAATATTTGAACATCAAACTACTCGGGTCCTATGCTTGCTTGATTGGTATGGATTGGATAGAAAAACATAATGATGTATTAGATTGTTATAGAAAGGATTTCACATGCCTTGATGAAGAAGGAAATTCAAGGACAGTTCAAGGTATTCCAAGGGCTATATTTGTTAGAGAAATTTCAGCATTGCAGTTGAAAAGAAGTTTTAGAAGAGGGTGCAAAATATATGTAGCCCATATGGAATATCCAACAAAGGATAAGGAGCCAAGGCTTGAATATTATCTAGTATTGAAGGAATATGAAGATGTTTTTGGGGAATTGCCAGAATTTCCACCAAAGAGGGACATTGATTTCTCCATTGAATTAATTCCTAGAGCTTCCCTAGTGTCTAAAACTCCCTACAGAATGAGCACACTAGATTTGAAATAATTCCAAATATATATAGAAGAGTAGTTGAAGAAGGGGTACATACGCCCAAGTGTTTCTCCTTGGGGTTCCCCGACCCTTTTTGTGAAGAAAAATGACGAAACTTTGAGGTTGTGTATTTAATTTAGGAAGTTGAACAAGGTTACAATCAAGAACACGTATCCTTTTCCAAGGATCAATGATCTTTTTGATCAACTGAAAGGATCAAATATTTTCTCCAAGATTGACTCAAGATCGAGTTATCATCATGTAAGGATTGGAGAAGAAGATACCAACAAGAAAACATTCAGGACAAGGTATGGCCATTATGATTTTGTGGTGGTGCAGTTTGGCTTGTCAGATGCACCTGCTACATATATGTGTTTGATGAATGGAGTATTCAGAGATTACCTAGACAAGTTTTTTATTGTCTTCTTGGATGATATTCTTGTCTATTCCAAGACATAATAGGATCACGAACAACATTTGAAAATGGTGCTTCATGTGTTGAGAGAGAACCAATTGTATTCCAAGTTGAGAAAGTACACTTTTCTCGAAAGCAGATCCATTATTTGGGTCACATTGTTTCAAAAGATGGTATAGTAGTGGATCCAGAAAAGATTGAAGAAATCAAAAGTTGGCCAACATCGAAAAATGTTTCAGAGATTAGATCATTTATGGGTTTAGATGGTTATTACTAGAGATTCATTTCAAGATTCTCCAAGATTTCACACCTAATAACATCCTTGTAAAAGAAATGAGTAAAATTTGAATGAAATAACAAGTGTCAAGTAAGTTTCCAACACTTGAAGTATTTTTTAACCAATGCACCTATTTTAAAGGTTGCATATCTAGATGAAGATTCGGTTATGTGCATAGATGCATACAAGGGAGGGCTTGGTGGGTTCCTTACCGAAAATGGGAGCGTAATTTTTTATGAGTCAAGAAAATTGTAGAAGCATGAAATAAATTATTCTACACATGAATTAGAGTTGGCAACCATTGTACATGTCTTAACAATGTGGAGGAATTATCTCATGGGTAGAATATTCGAATTGAGGAAAGATAATAGTGGTTTGAAATACTTGTTTAAACAACCAACACTAAATGCCAGACAAACTAAATGGATGGAACTTCTTAGTGAATACAAATTTGACATCAATCACATCAAGGGAAAAGAGAATAAAGTGGTTGATGCACTCAATAGAGGGGCACAAGAAATGCATGCTACAACCATTAGAACGTACAAGACAAATTTAAAAGAAAAATGTTTAGAGGTTGTAACAATAGAACAACATTATGTGCAAGTTGAAGGAAGCTTACAACAACATAATGTACAAAAAAAATATAAATATTACAAACTAGAAGAGGATGGAATCCTCTTTTTCAAAAACAAAGTTTATGTTTCCAATTCTCAGGAATTGAGGAATTTAATTCTCAAAGAGATGCACAATGTGCAATACTTTGGAAACCCATGATACTGGAAAACTATTACAAATGTGAGAGTGTTATGACCTAAAGGGGACATTTATAGGGTTAAATGTATATGATATGACCACAAGGGGGGNNGGATAAATTTACATGTAATGTGTAAATATATATGTAATAGGGTCAACCTAACAATAAAGGGGCCTCATGTGTAGGTGTGAATAGGTATATATAGAGATCATGTATTCATTATTGAAGACATGTGAATTGTGATGTATGAATGTAATTGGTTATTTTGGGAGGATCTCCTATTATTTAAGGATTTATTCTATAACTTATCTATCTTAGAGTTGTGCTCCATGCTCACATTTTGTACATGGTATGCACTTTTGTTCTGTTATGATATCTTAGGAATTTGGATCATTACATTTACTATTAGGTCGATCCTATTACATATATATTTACACATTACATGTACATTTAGCCCCATATATTCTCCCCATTGGGTTCATATCATATACATTTAGCCCTATATATTTCCCCTTTGGGTTATAACATAGTACCCTCATTCAAAAATATTTGTCCTCAAAGATTTGCAATTAAAGGCTTCACATGTGATGAAAACAAGTAATATGATTTTATTATGTTCCTTCTTTCTTATTTCCATTGATGATGATCCATCCATCCAAAATCAATTATTTTCGGTCATAATCCTTGGTGGTTGGTTGTTGCATAGTTTTATTTCCCTTGATTCCATGTATTTTTGTTGAAGCTTCTCCAATTTGAAGTAGATATTGGTCTATGATAATATCGTGTTGAGTAATCATTTTGTGATGCCATATTCCATGAATATTGATGATTATTCCATCATCTTTCTTGATAATGTTGATATTTATCTTCTTTTCTTCCTTAGAATCTTTCATGATAATGAGGGTATCGATATGGTTTCACATTTTACATTTTTCCTTCATTATGCACGCCTATTTCATCTATCTTCTTTTCATAGATAGTGGAATCCTCTATGTTTTTGCTTGGTCTTTGATTACTCTAGCCTTGGAGATAATACCATCATATTCGGCATGTACCGCCTTTAGATGAAGTTCAACTTCTTCAAGTATCTTTTGGTGACCTTATTGAATCTTGTCTTCTTTCTCCCTTTGAAGTTGTAATGTGACCCTATATATCATATTTTGATGTCCTTATTCAATTCTTGATTGAATTTCTAATTTTTCCTCATGAGTATTTAGGGATTCTCAACCTTCTTGCAAATTTCCCCTTCAAGTCTTTTAGTAGATTCTTCATCCAAGATCCTAGTTTCTTATTGATTTTGATAATTCTTGTTTTCTTCTTTCAATATTTTAACCACATCCAATAATTTTTTATTATAGTTTCATAATATACATATCTCTCATATTCATTCTTCAAATCCTCCCTTAACTCATCATTTTTCAACTTTCCTTTGCTAATCTTTTCTTGCTTCAATTTTTTTTAACTTCCTTAATGAGTGATTCATTAAGGGATTACATCTTGATGAACTCATTATTTTTATTGCAATATATTTTATTAACTCTTCATTATCCTTTTTCAATTTGGATACATTTTCTTTAGATTCCTTTATTTCCACTTGAATTTTATGCATCTCCTTCATTTTTTTTTATCCTCGGTCCATTTATTTGAGAAGAGTTTTTCAAAATTTTCCCATGATAGGGAGATTATAGTACCTTCATAAAGACTATATAACCATTTGAAAGCTTCATCATAAAAAATAAGGGTTTCCAAAAAAGGAGTCTTACAATGTTCTCTTACCATCCTCAACCATTTGATAGGATTGATTTCATCTTTATCTTCATCTCCTGTAAATTTAGGTATTTCCATTGATTCTTAATTGAGTTCTAACCCAAACCTCAACTTACAACCTTAATATATTAGGAATAATGATCTAAAATACCTATAATCTTTGTTACAATATAATATTCTATGTTTTCTCTTTCCAATGGATTTTGAATCAACTCAATTAAACATCCCAATCAAAAGTTATGATAGTTTTAAGTAAACATACCTTTGAAACCCTGATTTGGAGTTTGTCCTAAAAGTTATGATAGTTTTAAGTAAACATACCTTTGAAACCCTGATTTGGAGTTTGTCCTTCTGGACAACCTTCCTTATGATGTATTTATGAAATTTTGGCCCTTATGAGTATGGAATTTCTACCTATAGTACTATAAAATTTCTTCTATACATGCCATATGCCTGAGTAAAATTGAATGTGCCAAGTGAATGTTAGGGTAACTTTCCCAAACCTTGCTGATTTTTGGCCTTTCTAGGAGAGAAAAGTTGTACAGAATGCTACGTGTCCAACATTTAATATCAGATTCTGAAATTTGTACCAAAAATACTAAGAATTTTCCTCTTTTCAATACAATATGTATCATTGAATTTGAATCCTCTCTGAAGAAGATATTATTTTTTTACTCGAAACACTTGTTTTAGACTAGTTATAGGACTATTCAAAAACCATATCTTCCACTGGGTGTATATCTGAAAGTATAATGACCCAGAAGCTGAAATTTGTACCATAGGTACCCTAAAATGTATTGTAAATAACCTAAATTTTTTTCTATCTTAAGTGTCCTATAAAAAAAGTTATAGTGAAAATTCTATGATGACTTTCTTGAAGAAGAAAAACCCTAGGATCGATGCTTTGATACCAAATGTTTAAAATATCATACAAAAATAGAAGTACAAACCATGTACAAAATGTGAGTGTGGAACACAACTCCAACATAGATAATTTATACAATAACTCCTTAAATAATAGGATAACCTCCCCAAATAACCATTTACATTCATACATCACAATTCACATGTCTTCAATAATGAATACACGATCTCTGTATATACCTATTCACACCTACACATGAGGCCCCTTTACTATTAGGTTGACCCCATTACATATATGTTTACACATTACATGTAAATTTATTCCCATATATATACCCCCCTTGGGGTCATATCATATACATTTAACCCTATATATTTCCCCTTTGGGTCATAATACAGAGACCAATATTTTTGGTCCAATATAAAGAGAGAGGTGACCAATTATTTAGCCAGATGCACGAAATGTCAGAAGGTAAAGGCTGATCACAAATATCCAATGGAATTTCTATAGCCATTTCCCATTCTTGAATGGAAATTGGAAGTTGTTACAATATATTTTATCACCAAGTTTCCAAGAACAACAAGGTAGCATGCTTCCATCATGGTAGTGGTGGACAATCTTACAAAAGTTGAACATTTCACTTCGGTAAAAGTAACTCAAAAGGAAACCATTATTGCAGAAATTTATATGAAAGAGATTTCTAGGCTACATGGTGTACCTAAGGCAATAGTGTCAAACCAAGATCCCAAGTTCACTTCCAACTTTTGGAAGGGGTTTTTAAAAATATTTCGTACCAATTTGAATTTTAGTACAATATATCACCTAGAGTTAGATGGGAAAACAAAGAGGATTGACCAGATAATTGAATATATGTTGAGAATGTTTGTAATAGATAAGCCTTCTAAGTGGGAGGAATATATCCATTTAGTTGATTTTTCTTACAAAAATGGGTATCATGAATCATTGAATATGAGCTCGCTTGAAGCCTTGTATGGCATAAGATGCAACATGCCAGTAAACTGGGATAACCCAATAGATATAGATGTTATGAATTGTTAAAGGAAATGGAAGAGAAGATGGCAAATATCAGGAATAATTTGAAAGTTGCACAAGACATGCAAAAGATATATGTTGATAAAGGAAGGACACATAGAGAATTCAATCTAGGAGAGAATGTGTTTTTGAATTTTAAATCCAAGAGGAGCTTGCTGAGACTAGGAAGTTGCCCAAAATTGGCAGCGAAATACTATGGGCCATTTGAAGTCCTAGAAAACATAGTCTCAGTTCCATACATGCTTGCATTATCTACATCCATGAGAATTCATAACATGTTCCATGTGTCTTTATTAAAAAGTATGTTCTTGATCCTAACCATGTGATTGATTGGACTATGATCTAGGTGAAACATGAAAGGGAATTTTGGGTGGAGCCAGTGCACATCATGTACTAGAAAATTCAAAGTGCTCAGGAAAAAAGACATCAACCTAGTAAATATCCAATGGACCTACTATGATCCTGAATATGCCACATGGGAGCACAAAGAGGCGACGTGGGAGGTGTACCCACAAATTTTTGCAAGTTTTGAAGAAAGATAAATGTACATTGTCCATGAGTGAATGAAGACTCCATTTTGGTAGTTGGAGATTCTTGAAGCCACAAATCTAAGGCTTATTTACCAACCAATGTCAAATCCCATTCTTTGGGTTGTCTAGGTTGAAGGGAATGAGAGTTTTTGGTTGGAATTTCTACATGAGTCATTAAGTTGCGAAATTATCGAGTATTTCGATGTAAAAATTTGTATATGTAAAAATATAAGATTGTATAGTGGTGTGCACTAAGNATAGTGAAA
>CBVK0102183326.1:0-32209 GCA_900067695.1 Picea abies | reverse complement strand
GATTGTAAGTACTTTTACTAGTTCTCATTAATATAATCAATGCTTGGCCTATTTCTTTAAAACTTGTACTTGTTCCATATAAGTTTGTCTATAGTAGATGGATATATGATTGAGTTAATCTCAGTAGAGTAGGAATTCCATTGTATCTTTTTTTGTTTTGCAAGACCTATCAAGGAGCTCAAGATCGAAGCTTAGCCTGGACTTTGCAAGGACAAACATTGTTCATAAGGTACATATATTTCTCCTTCTCTTTATTTCACTAGATTGAATAGATATAAAAGGAAATCAGTGTCCAATGTAAGCACCTTCTGTCTTGGCCTTAGGAGTTTAGAGACCAAGAGGGAATCCACTTGTCCATAGGGGGATTCACCTACAACAGAAATTGGCGACTCCACTGGGGAGGAGCTCTGATTTGTTTCCTTTCCTAGGTCTTGTATTGACTTGATTTTCCCACTGATTTGACCTTCTCCATGAATTTCTCTGATCCTTAGGTTTGATTGTTAGCTCTTGGATTTATCTTAAACACAGAATTTTGCATTCTTCCTGAGTTTTTTTTGAGTTTCTGGGCATTTCTCTGAGTTTTTGCAGTAGATCACTCCCTTTCCCTTAGCATCAGGGCATTGACACTCCCTTACAATGTTCCATGGACTGTTGGAGCACTCTGTGTCCCCTTATGGGGGAGTGCTACCCCATTTTTTGTAAAAAATCTTCTTAAAAATTGGTTTTTTCTCATTATTTTTGTTGATTCATTTGCTCGGGGTTCATGCTATATTAGTGTGTCCTTGTTTGGCCCTCAAACCACCTTGTTTTCTAAGGATTCATAATCTCTTGTTTGGATTTTTTGACATTTTTCCTTACTTTTCAATAACTCTTTGACCTTCATGATTTGAAGTCAATTTGTCATTTTCTTCTCATTTATCTGAATGAGTGAAAACTTTGTAAGGAGATTCAAAGGTATTTTGTACTTTGATTTCTGATCTTTGAGTCATCTTGTCCAAACTCTTTCTCCTTCCTTTTGAGTTTTTGGCTTTCTATTTCTTGTTTGATCACAACAAGGGTGTCTTTTGGTTTATGTGAAGCTTGCTTCCAGATTGCGTAAATCTCACAACTCTTGAAATCCGATTAGCATAAGAAGCTTTACATCTACTAGTTATCAGTCACATACAACCATTTTAGCATTTCATTGGATTCCTTATTGAGGACTATTGCATGAGGTCATTTCATCTTAGTGTTTGACAGTGAAAGGAAAATCATTCTCCTTCCCTTAATTAGACATTCATTCAAAAAAAAGATTGCTTATCATTTCTTATGCATGTTTTGGGAATTGAGTCCTAATATCATCAGTCTTCACTCTCATATACCTTTGAGTAAACAAAAACCACTAAAATCAATGCTTAACTAAAATTTATCAGACTTTTTACATCTTTGTTAGCAAACCTACATTAGTTTAAGGTCTAGGGATTTGGAATAGGTTGAAAGGATAACTTTCCAAAGATATCGAACAAACTTAGCATCTTACGATAGGGAGAGAAAATCCAATTGTCGTATAGGATTTTTGGGATCCCCCTCTCACATAGGGGTTACATACGAGGTCGCATTCGGGTGATTTATGGAGATTATCCCTCCGTGGTTCAAGTATTTGTAGTGGTCAGATCGTATATTGGGGGTCGCTTGAGGGTATACCCACAATTATGTGTGGGAGCCTCTTGATTTGATTTTAGACTTGTTATCCTACCCATACTTTCCAAATGGACTGTTGACTGTACCCACCCAGGGGATGACTGTGAATTGGTGACCTTAGTAGCCATAATCTTTAGGGTCTCACACAAGGTGACGGTGAAGGGAAGTCTCACTGTACCTGGAACAGATGTTGGTCAAACTCACTCGAGCTCCTTGGAGGGTAAATCCACAATTACTGCGTGGAAGCTTGCACCAAGGTGTAAGTCCATTAAGCAAATCACCAATGTAACTAATCCACCCGCTCTATCCCTGCCTCTTCCTATTTTAATCTCGAGACATTGGATTTCATCACCAACTAGTGGTTTCATTGTGGGAAGGTTTTGTTTGATTGTTTGCTTCTTAGATTCATAGTGTGTGTTGGTTGTGTTACGTAGTGGACCTTAGGTCAAGTCAGTGTTAATGGCATCAAATACTGAGAGTACCAATGGAGGAACCCCTTCTCCTGGGGAACCTTATACCTTTCCTTCTTTTGGAAACTTTTGTCCCCCATACATTTCCACATCGAGTCTTCCAGGACTCACCATCGAATTACCAGTTTGGTTGTCTTCCACTCCGGAAATCCCAAATCCTCCCAATGCTTCAACTGCACCTAATACCTTAGATGTCAGTACACCACCCACACATCAAACTCACGTCGAATTTTCGCCTTTTGTGCCCATTAAGTCTCCTTCCCTTTCTCCCTCTTCGTCTATTGAAATATCTAAAGCAGGTAGCCAGATCGATCATAATAAGAAGAAACAGAAAGAGAAGAATAAGAAGAGCCTAAAAAGGACCAAGGCCCCAACAACATCAGATGTTGTATCCCAACAACTAGCTACTATTAATAGTACTGGGAGTGTTGATGAGGTCAACAAGATTAAAATGAAGAATCCGAAACCCAAATTCCCTTACAGTCTTTGTAAGGGTGACCACTTTCTGAGGGATTTCCTTGGTATTCCCAAGGTATTATAAATATGGTCCTCCATGTCATCGACCTCTACCGGTCATGCTGATGATATCCTATCAACTAGTGACGTTAAGGTTGGTAAGAAGAAGACAACTGTCAAATTCCCTTGTATGTTATGCAAAGGTGATCATTATTCTCACCTTTGCCCTTGTATGGACAAGGTTTCTTCTATTTTGGAAAAACTTCAACTTCCAAATATTTCTCCCAACCCATCATTAGTTGATGGACTAGTCAATCGAGTTCCATCCCCAGTCAGTCCGGTTGATCAGGTGGTCAGTCTAGTTTCCTCCTCGATTGAACCACACACCCAAGTAGTTGATCCATTTCTGTCATCGATCATCCCTACTCTTCATCAAAAGAGTGTAACCCAAGTAGTCGAACCATTTTCATCCTTAGTCGACCCCACTCTCCCGTTAGAGAGTGAAACCAAAGTGGTCAATCCGTTTCCACCCATTGGCCACATTCTCCCCTTGGAGAATGAAACCCAAGTGGTCAATCCGGTTCTGTCATTGGTCAATCCCACTCCTCCTTTGATGAGTGCCAAAGTGGTTGATCCAATCCCTTCCTCGATCAGTCCCACTCTTCCTCTGAAGAGTGCCTGCATGTTCGATTCGATCCCATCATCAGTCAATCCTACTCTCCCTATAGAGAGTAAACCTGATACTGCCCATGTGTTTCTCATTGATACAGAATCTATCGTGTTGGGGCGCATTCCTCATTCTCCTGCAAAACCCCCTCCAAGTAATGAGGCCATCCTTTTTGATTGGGGTGCACTAATCGGACCTCGTCTTCCCTCTCACATTCCTTTCCAGATTACAGTACAGGTTTGTGGTCGGGACGTTCCTCAAAAGATGATATATGAAGGTGTGTCCATTAGTATTTTGTCCTCTGTTGCTTGGCATGCTTTGGGTTTTCCTCATCTTGCACTGGTTACATAGAATCTATTATCTTTCAACAGAAGAACTAGTCAACCTTTAGGGACCCTTCCTCAGTTTCCAGTAACTTTGGGAGGGAAAATTGTCTTTATTGATGTCATGGTAGTCCGAGACCCCTTGGATTTCTCTTTACTCCTTGGGTGAGATTATGTCTATTCCATGAAAGTTGTTGTGTCCACTATTTTCCGTGTGATATATTTCCCTCACGATGGAAGAATTGTGACTATTAATCAACTTTCGTTCATCGGTCCTGACTAGAGTACCTCCCTGAATGGTTCTTATATGATGACAGTATCTCCCCCACCACATGTCAATTATGTGGCATTGTCTCCCATGACTTCAACTTCCGACGATTTGGATCCAGTAATTGACATGGTGATCTCTTCAGTATGGCTATTGGAGCCTGATCTCCTTACCCCTGTCGCGGCCCTCGACATGTGTTCCTTCCAAAGTGATTTTCTTCCATCCAATGAAGATCTCTTGGAAGCTATGACCGAGTTTTGTCCCTTGACATGGTGTCCTTCCAGAGTGTTATTCTCTTGGAAGCCATGATCAAGAAGAACCCACGAGCATAGTTTCTCTTCTCTGTAGCAAGCTCATTAAAAAATGAAACATAGGTCACGAGCACAGTTTCTCTTCTCTGTGATAAGCTTGTTAAAAAATGAAACAGAGGTCAAGAGCATAGTTTTTCTTCTCTATGGCAAGCTCGTTAAAAAATGAAACAGAGATCATGAGCATAGTTTCGCTTCTTTGTGGCAAGCTCATTAAAAAATGAAATAGAGGTCACGAGCATAGTTTTCCTCTTTGTAGAAAGCTCGTTAAAAAATGAAACAACAATATGCATATTGAACCCAAAGCCTTGAGCATATTTCTTTTCCTGTGTCAAGCTAGTTAAAAAATGAAACAATCACCTCTTTTGAACCTTCTTTTCATCCACTCTTATCCTTTTTCTCCATCTAGTATAGAAATTGGTGGCAACCTCACAGTCGGTGAATGAATTGAAGCTTGGAGGGCATTTCTCCAGCCTTTGATGATCATTCTAGAGTTAAGCCACTAGCTTTCAAGCTGGGGGCATACCAATCTTAGTCTTTGTTCTTTCTCGTGCTCGTAAATACATGAGAATGCAACCGGGTAAACTTTTATCTATTTTTCGGACCTGCATGGTTATACAAAAAAGGAACCCCCTGGAGTCATATTTAAGCTCTTTTCAGACTCTCTAAACATTAAAATATTGTCGAGTGATCTTGCTTCCTTTCCCACTCGTTAAAAGGTTTGAAAGGGTGTCTTTCGAGTGATAATTTATCTCTTTTTCGGCCTCATGAGACTAACATTACGAAAAAGGACAACATTGGAGTCATTTTAAAGTTCTTTTCAGACTCTCTAAATATGAAAAACCACCGAGTTTACCTTCTCTGGACTCATTAAACAATCATACATTGAAGGGACCATATGGTACCAAACCCTTACTTCTTCCAGTTCGTTAAATAAAGGAAGAGGGACTTACCGAAGGTGAATCATATTGAGCATGTGTTACCCTCCTCGAGCTCGTTAAATTAAAAAGAGGTGCTCATCTATCTGGATGGCGAAAAAATTGAAAGAAGCAAGCCAAGCAGTTTTTGAGAACATTACCAGTAACTCTTACGGTCGCCCTTGAACACGACACTTTGTCTTTGCACGCATTTTAATTCGTTGAACCTTTGCACTGAGCCAATCCTCTGAGTTTCTTTTACTCCTTTGGGTCACCTGATGAAAGTCACAACATCCACTGCATTATCAATTTTTGGTCCATGTCATGTTTCTACTGTCATGCCTCAGTGTTCAAGGGAAGTATCTGCCTCGACAGTCAACCATCACAAATATCCTGTTTCACTACTCGTGTCAATCCATGTTCATTTGATCTACCAATTACATCTCTGTGTCAGTTTCATGTCGTTGATGGGGGATACATCAAGGCCCTCCTTCAACGAGTCTATTCCTGTTGAATTCAACACATTATCCATGAGCTAGACTTAGAAACTAGTTAGTACCTTGGGACCTGCATGCCTCAATGGCAGGCCTCCTCGTGTCCGACAGTGGGTTTACATCATTGACCTCTGATTGGATGATTCCATGGATGTTTGACTTCAGATCATTCATTCGCATTCGTTGGAATGTACTAGAGTACCTTGGGAATCATTGACTTCAATGGTGATTTCCCTCACGCTTGTTAACGGTTTGTATCATTGATCGGTAATCAAGTGGTTTCTTCCATGTTCGACATTAGGACATATATTCACATGGTTAGATTCGTACTACATCAGGATTGGTAAGAAGATCTTGGGTTGAGTTTTCACTCTTATGTATACTTTTCCCAGGTTGCGAAGGAGTTCTTTTGAACTATGATACACATACTATTACATAGATCCACTTTGTATTGGTCATGGCTATGTCTTGTCATCTCGTAGATCCACTGTGTATTTTTCTTGGATATGATCAGTTCAAGTCATAAGGAGTATAGATCCACATTGTATCTGCAGTGTCTATACCATTTTGTCAATATAATTATGGATCCGCAGTGTATTTTATGGCGGCCATACCTAAAAAGTCTTTATCACTCAAGCATAGGTATGCCTGCCTTGGGTTTTGAAACATGTTATAATATTTGTTTGATGGTTGTGTGTAGCTTTTTTTGGTTTCACTGCATCCATACCCTTGCTCGAAAAAGTCTACAAATTACTTTAGTCATCATCATCTTCTAACTTCATACTTTGGGGGGCAATCTGTTACACCTCAAAATTACTCACTTCGATAGTGTCACAAGTGTCATCATTACGAGTGTTGTAAGTGTTGCATCTTGTCCACAAGTGTCGCATCTCGACTATAAGTGTTGCAAGTGTCAAAAATAGTATGTTTCCATATTTCCTATGTCGTGCCCATAATGACATCATGAAGACACTTAAGACACCTCAAAAGATAGTTTGGAAGAAGAAAAATCACTTGGCAAGAAGTACAAGACTATTTTCATTGAGAAAACCACAAAAAAATTGATTTTTGGAGAGACGCACTCCCCTACCCACTGTTAGGGAGTGATGGTGCACCTTGATCTTCTCTGGGAAGTGTTTGAGTTCCCTGTGCACCCCTTTGGTGGAGTGCTACCCTCTTTTGAGAAAATTTTGGGTTTGTTGAGGCGAATTAGGGAAGAATCCCTCAAATCCTGAAGGTAGTTGGATTCAAATAGATGGTCAAGGCATGATATTAGGGTAGATCCTCAACTGAAGGAGAGGAATCCTCAACTCATCCCAAATATCTCTAAAGTGGTTGGACCCCTCCAAGGTTATATAAGGAGGCCTTCTCATGGTGAAATATAGGATGGAGAAATGAGATTGATACCAAACTTATGATCATGTAAGTGGTATTGGAGAATGAAAATTGAGAATAACATCAAAATTATTATCTCATGAGTGAGATGCTATCAAAGTAATTAGTGGATATTGATTGAGAAAAGGGGTTGGACAAGGAGAACTGGAAGAGGCTTTTGCACCTTCATTCAAAGGATTGTAAGTACTTTTACTAGTTCTCATTAATATAATCAATGCTTGGCCTATTTCTTTCAAACTTGTACTTGTTCCATATAATTTTGTCTATAGTATATGGATCTATGATTGAGTTAATCTTAGTAGAGTAGGAAGTCCACTGTATCTTTGTTTGTTTTGCAGGACCTATCAAGGAGCTCAAGATCGAAGCTTAGCCTGGACTTTGCAAGGACAAACGTCGTTCATAAGGTACATATCTTTATCCTTCTCTTTCTTTCATTAGCTTGATTATATCTAAAAGGAAGTCAGTGTCCATGTTAAGAACCTTATTTCTTGGCCTTAGGAGTTTAGAAACCAAGAGGGAATCCACTTGTCCGCAAGGGGATTCACCTACAACAATGGCCATAGGATAAGTGATGTATATGTATATTTGAAATAATAAATAAAATGTATCACCGACTGCAAATGAACATGGACAGAGACTTTGGGTTTAAGTATCTACATGAGAGGTAAGGCCTAAGAGGAGGAGGGTCCAAAGGGGAAGTTACCCATGTCTATTAAACCCAAACCATCTTTCCAAATTATCATTTTGTATAAACCTTCTATTTTATCTTGAGTTTTTCCAAGCCCCGATAATTGAATGCATGTAAGAGGGTTAGTGTAAGATCATCTAATAGAATTAAGAAGAGCATGGGTTGAGTACACAAAAGAATGGGAGAAGTGTGAGATTCAAGAAAAATCATTTTAGGGAAGAGTAAGAGTCAAACAAGCAAGGAAAAGGAAGGAATTTTGTATGGGAAGAGAAAGTGAGTATAAGGAAAAAAGAGTTTGTAGTTGGTGTGCCGTGAGAGGAGAAACAAGAGGGAGAAGAGAATTGAATCTCGAAGGAGTGAATGAGAATGAAGAAAAATTGGTTAGATTTGTAAATTTTTGGAGGGAGAGGCCGAAGACCTATGGAAATTTTCATTCCAAGAAATTATCAAGAGAACAAGTGTTTTACTGTGGTGCAAATTCCTGGTCGCAATTGTTGACTCCTCATAGAACCTTGACCCACTGGGAATGCGAGAAACTAGACTCCTTATAAATTCCTCGCACATAGTATTTTGTTCATCTGGTTATCCTTCACCCTGGAACCGTGAAGAATAAATCGTCACAACCAGAAACTAGGGATCCGAGATTCCATTTTAATGCCAATGCAAGGTTGCTTTGGTTATCGGTTGGTACGATTATGGGGGGAAATGAATCCCTCCTAGTATTAATTTGGAAATCAATATATGGGAATCAACGACCCTCAGATTCAACGACTGACTAGATCACATCTCGAGCACAATATGCTTGATCGATAGTGGCCTCCCTTTTTCGACCCACACCAATCTTGCGTTGACACCTGGAACAATATGTCATCACAACATCACCCTAAAACTTCCTCTAGTAAATAAACTCGCAAAAGAAAAGGGTCAAAATCATACCCAACCAGGCATTTAGGAGACCGTGTCAAACTTAGCATGATAATTCCTAGGAGATCTGATGGACCGAATGTCTAATTACATCTCTCCACCCTCATCAATGGGTATAATAAGCTAAAGAACTATGATGGAAAAAATATTACTATCCAGGTGTCCTAGGCTTCAACAAGATCTAGTTAACTAAATAAGTCAGATGACCAGATCTTTGGATATCCCCAATGATACGCAACCAGATATACAATATCGGATGCCTCTCATATTGCGTTCTATAATAAAGCGAGGGTCGAATACTAGAATTCTAGGCCTTCTCCTCCCAACTCCGATTGGAAGTCTAATCCATTCCCTACACAAGGGCCATGAATATGACCTCCCTGCTCAACTTACACAATCACATCACTAACTTCATACGAAGTCAAAGGTTCCAAGCTCGAATCATTCATGCATCTAAAGTAAAATAACTCTCACACTCAGAGATCGGGTATTACCATTAAATTTCATTTTCACAGAGAAAAAGGACTAGTAATTAAATATAAGGCATATAGGGAGAATAAATCCATGCATCCCTATACTAATTCTTAGAGTCTTAGGATCTATGAACAATCTCTCTTTATAGTATGTTCTCATAGGTTAAATGAATAGAAGTTTATAACACAAAATTTAGACTGTGAATTTAGAGCCTGGCCATTCTCTTCATTCATCATGAATCATAAGAGATAATAACCAATAAAGAGAATAAGGATGCAGAGAGAAACATATGCACACATATTCCCTTTATCTCTCTTGAATTTTATTCAAACTTCCAAAAAGTTCATAAATTATATAGTTAATGGAAATATATTATATGATGAACAAACATCAAGCAACTGAGGTCAGTATGCACTTATCTATTTAAATAATACTATCTAGGCCAATTGAATGAGTGTGAATGCATTTCCACCCAACCATAGGTTCATATGCACTAGTTCTCTGTAACCTGATCACCCCCATGCCAAGCCATGATACCACCAGGGAAATCTCTCAGGCTCTAATAGAAGTGATAAAGGTGAAGGCCACTCTCCTTCACACAACCACTGGCTGAGAATCCTTACACCCACCATGCCTAGGGCCTCCACGAGGTTTTCTCAACTTCCCTCCCAACACCAAGCTCACAACCCTTGTAGCTCAGGTTGGGTTCTAGTTTCTCAGACCATCCATGCACACAAACTTTCTCTGAAACTCCTACATGTCTTTCACATGTGGTTTATCCCATAGTTCTTAGTAACCTTTTCTCCTTCTACATCCTCTTCTATGTCTCGTTACTCGTGTGGCCATCATCTTCATCTCAAAGTTTCTCGATCCCTCTCCATGTAGTTGAGAAATTCACATTTTTCCATGGACATACCAATCCATTACTCCCATGCATTTACGTGGGAGGTATTTTTTCAAATTCTCAACCATGCTTCAATATATGATTGGCTTCAAATTTAGGCTATAGGGAAATAAGGGTTGTTTCCCTCAAAATTATTCAACTAGGTGGCTTGGGAGTACTTGACATAATGAACCCCCTTTCTAGGCCCCTCACTCTTTCCTCTAGTGGTATCATGGCTAGTACTTAAGCTTCACCCTTTAATCAATTGTTTGGCTCCTCTTTTATTAAACAATAATAAAAATACATTTTTCAATAGCCATAGCATGGAAATTATTATCTCCATGCTAAGATCAACCATCACCAATCATAATTAATTACAATTAATTCAAGGAATTAAAAATGGGGTGTTACATTCCCCTCCCCCTTAATTGGAACACCATCCTCGGTGTTCGTCTGCACCTCAACAATCTTTTCCATGTCTTCGTCATTTAGTTGCTTCAACATATATCCTTTTCTTCACATTTTGGTTTATTTATAAACCTCTGGAATTTCACCAACATGCCTACAATAGTTGTCAAACAACATGCACATTAAAACCAATTTAATGCATAAATTAATTGTTGTTCATAATTCAAGGCAAAACACATTTTTCAGCACAATAGTAATCTTTGCATTCATGGATGTACATCCATATGGCTTCCATGTCAGGACTCATCTCATTATTCTTCTTGACATATTCACTATGCTCATGATCCCAACTATCATTCCATTTCATTCAAGTCTCTTCTTCCTTCCAGTCACTCACCTTCCAAGCTCATGCATCCCCTTCTTTTTTGCACAAGCTCTCGGGTGATCCATCTTTCATGCCAAGGCTTTCTTGCATAGGAAGAGTATAGATACTCACATAGTCTTATAGTCGGGGTGCTCCTCTATATTAATCTAACAAATCACAACAATATCAAAGGTTATCATGGCATGTAACATGGTTCTCTTGTCATAACAGTGGCATCTTTCCATGCTTTACAGTTCATTGAACATCCTCTATCCTTCTAGGAAAAATTTGTCATCTCATCGGTATCACATAGATACAACAATGATGATATGCCACTATATAAATTTCAATTAGGATTTCCTTTCCCAATCACAAATTTTCAAATTTCCACTTATCAATTTAAAGATCTGTTTCATATAGTGACTCTGATTTTATTCCAAAAGCATGAGATTTCCTTCTCATAAAAGTTTGGAATTTTTGCAATCAACAAGCATCAATGTTCCTTATGGAATTACTTGTTTCCATATCTGAGACCATATTTCCTACAATTTTCAACATTGAATCAACCAAATAAATTGATAGTATCCTGTACACATCACATTCACAATGTCCAAAATTTAATCTTAAAATTTTGCATACAAGTCACTTCACTTCCATTCACTAGTTATATGTCATGGAATGATAACATAATGCATTATTTCATCATACCAAAACTTTCATAATTCAATCAAAATTCTCATGCAATTAAATCAATGTGCCAATGTTCGTGGTCACATTTACACACAATGCATCCTTGCATTGGTTTTAGATTACCACATTTCTATGTCAGGTACTTCACCATGGTGAGTTTGAACTTAGCCAACCTCTCAACCCATGGTTAAGTTTATCATCATTCATTGTTTACAACATGAATGCTTCCTTCTGTGAGCTAATCATGACCTCAAATAAACACTCATAAAATTAAAATTTCACATACATGCAATTACACATTCATTAGTTATTGGTAGCCAAGACATTATCACTTATGGATACTTAAATTACTTTCATCACTATGTTCACAACTTTCTTGGAATTACATGAAGGTTTTCCTTCCATAAGGACAATCCTATACATGCCCATTCATAGAAACATGCATTCCCTCAATGCATTTTAACATATGTGCCACTTATGTGCACAATTATTCATTCATAATCATTAACAATTAATCAATGCGTTCATGACACATTTGTGCATGAATTTCATACAAGGATTTAACCATCCTTGATTGCTAGAGGTTCCTCCCTCTATCATTCAGGTTCCCTTTTCTTGAATCACACCCATCTTCAGTGTCAATGAAATTTATAAAGTCATTCATAATAATAAATATATCATCAAGATATAAAAAAATGCAGAAGGGATCCTTACCCAATCCCTTCATACCATATGCTTCATTGGAACGCAATTTTATTTATACCTGTCTACCTTCCAACGACCTTTCTGATATTACCTCATTAATGGTGCTTCATGGGGACGCAGAGGGTCCCTTCATCAATCTTTTCTATCAACAACTTATTATTATTACCCTTTGTATGAGGTAGTCCACCATTGGCAGTTGTCTCCTCAACAACTTCAATCCTTTCCTACACACAACAAGCATCATTACATTTACAATTATACCAGTTGTCATGTTAAATCAAAATATAAGTGTCATAGCACTTTTTAGAATCAGCAGACATTTTTCAGATATGCCCTAGCATATCTAATTTCACTCTACCACATTATTCCTCAATGTGTTCACTAGTGCAATCATAAAAAAAAAAAAATTTAGTTGGTTGTAATTTTATACTGCCATCAACATTCTCATGCCAGAAACATTCACATATAACAATTTTCTCATTCAAGAATTATAAAAAAACAAAAATAGATGAATCAAGCGACTTTCCCTTCTAATTATTTCACACAGTCTGGAATTTTTAGCTTAACCAAACTATTTCCAATACCTCTCTACCATTTTCATAGCATGGCATTACCCACCATGTTCATTAAATCATCCTCATTGATTTATCTTTGCCTCTACCAGTTGTGCTTGTTTCCTTAGAAACACACCACTCTGCTAGACAAACATAATTTTAGAGTGAGAAAAGTGTTTTCCTTTTCCCCTTATTTTCCTTTGCATTCTGTCCCTTTTGAGATCTTCTTGCTCCATTCCTTTGAGTAGTTTGTAGCCAAGTTCATGTTGACCTTTATTGATTTAGAGAGTCCTCCTTCCCAACTAAATGCAACACCAATATAACATATCAGAGTTAGCTCATAAATTAATTATGAACAAGTGCATTATGCACATATCCATATAGAATTCAAAATAATTGGCATCTCATTTACATGTCTTTCACACATGCATTATATTATAAAATGCAATCCGTGATTATCATACAAATAGGCTTTGCAGCTGACTACCTAATTTCCTAACAATCATCATTTTTATGGCTCTATTCTTTTAATAGAGTCTTTACATAGTTCCTTCACATGAAACTTCTTCAACATGCAAATTCCTTGTTGCATATCCATAATCCCTTGAAATGATCTCAACCCATGAGTTAGCATCAACTTTATCATTTCAATTGTTTACCCAATACTCCATAAAGAATGTAGGCATGCATACATTCAAACATGTGCATATATTCTATTGACTTTCATTCACTATATTCTTTCATGCACTTAACCACATGCATCAACAGAATGTGTATGTCTATAACTAACACACTTTCATAATATGCACATGCACATCTATTTAAATTATTTCAACTCATGAATTGTCACACTCATTCACATGAAAAATTTGAAGGCATAATCATATTTCATTCTTTTCATAACAACCTATAATTCTTGCTCATTTTTCTTTCATCATTTTACACTATCTCTTTCAAAGGAATGGAGCACAACCCCCTCAAGCTAGTATTCAACAAGTAGTCAAATTCTGCAACATGGAGCCAACTATGTATCCATAGCATTACTCAAAACCTGAAGAGTACCAATCTTTCCTCACAATCCTCTTAATTATGCCTGCATTCATACCATGCAACACTATAATACATTCAATTCATGCATTCAAGTGTGTGTGTGTGTGTGTGTGTGTGTATGTGCAAGTTTGTTGCTTGCACCTTTTTTCATTTAATTCATATATATTGGCATTTTTAATTTAATATCATCCCTCCTTGAGATCTTATAATCATTCACATGACATGTCTCAAAGGGATAATCATCAGTATGTTTCCCCCCCTTTTTTTACAACAACCAAAAATAAGTCACTCTTTCCCATCCAATACAAAATCATTCCATAAATAGGAAAATGCATACATGTAATTACAACATTACCCAGTGCAACAAGATACCAATTCCTATCTCTCTTCATGCCTCAAATCATTCTTGGTCAACAAACCTTTACTAAGGGAATCCTTACCTAAATTCCTTTTCATTAATACATGAGCATACCAAGACACACTTATATGGCTATCATCCATCTTCAAATGTTATCTGATCTAGTGGTATTTTGGGAAATTCCTAAGCACCCCCTTTACCAAAATTTGGATCAACACCTTATTGATCCTTTTCCCTTTTCTTCATAGGGATATACACATTAGCATCATCAACATTTTCATTTATGTTGTTAACTTTTCTTGTTGTTACCAGGTCATCATTAACCACAATTATCAATCAGAACGTTGCATTTCATAATTTCCAGTGGAATATTTTAATTCTTCATGCAAGTTATATACATGCTCAATGATTACCATATGTATTACAACATATCCATATGAACCCATCATTTAACCCTGTCTATAGTGAATATGTACTCCAACTATCTTTCTCTTGCATTCACATGCATAGACATGCATTCAAGTTAATAGGAATATACATTTACTTAATATATCTATGAGCTCATAAAATTTCTCATATGACCATATCACTTTACCTCTTTCCCAATAGCTATTTATAAGTCCCCTTAATAACATAATAAACCATCAATTGAAGTTAACGAGGGTAATAATTGTGAATTCTCTGGGTTCTTTTCCATATGGTGTTCCATATTTAGACCATGAACCACCCAACTTAGAAATCAAGTGTCTTAATTCCCAACCCATGTTAGGTTTCCAAGTGTGCAATTTATTGCTCCCATCAACACCTGAGTACTTTCATACTCTTAGCATCCTACCTCCCTTATGAAGACTAGTAATAGTCCAAGGGACCTCTTTAATTTATGTTACAATACTAAAGGAGATATTAATGGACATTTCATTCATCCTTCGAACCTATCAATTCCAAGAAACACATCATTACCTACTCTTAAAATCCATTTACTTATACTTAAATGGGTTAACCAACAACATGTCTCTTCCATTATAGGTCAAATAAATTGATCTTAACAATTTTTCCATCAGTTCTCCAAGCACGAGGAATTATTCATACAGGGATTAATATTTTATATAAGTAGAAATCATAATTGCAAGGTCTCTATCAACCCATACTTATAGGAAACATCAAAACTTATTTAAAACAATTCACTTATTCATTCCCTAGACTCATGTAGTCCTATGACATGATTATGCTCCTTTTCCATTCACATTCTGATTGTTTCCATTAATGAATGTCATTATATTCCCACTCCTGTAGGAATACTTCTAATTCTAGCAAGAATATGGTACAATATTTATGATCTTAGCACACCATAGCATGATTAAATTTCCAATTAGAGTTATTAAGGCAAGATACCTAGTTTTATGCTAAAAGTATTTTTTTGAAAAAAAATTGATCTACATTCATTCTTCTCAAGGAACCTACGCAGTTAATGACAAACTTTTAATGTAGAAAGACATTTTCCAATAGGCTCATATTAGCCTTGCTATATCAGTCCCGTGACTATTCTTTGGCCCATTTAGGCCTAGTTATTGAACTCTTCTATGATACCACATGTAACACACCCAATCCCCTAAGAGTCATTAGGTTGATGGGATGTAATAATTTCTCTTTTATTTCCTCTAAATTTCCTTCCTTACGCACACTTCCAAATCCCAATATGAGCTCATAAGTCAGTTCTTCTTATCGAGATCTTTTCAACAACTATAACTATACTCAAATATGAGTTCATGATCAAATTTTATGGCCTCCTAAATTTTCCAAGACTTTTTCCTCCAAAACCACCTCATGACCACATGGAACCCACATGGACCCTCACCACCTATACCATCCAATGTGGCACTACCCAAGTGCTAACGTGTTGGGACATGTAACCATCCAACTTTGTGTGTCTCGACCAACAGTTGGACAGTATACTTCACAAACAAACTAGTGGAACTTGGAGACATAACCATACCTGATAGGGATCTGGGATCTTGCGGATCCCCATCTTATGACTCCAATATAATTTTCCTAGTTTCTAGTTAATTGGTTGTTTGGTACCCATGTTGGCACAGAGGGGAAGACCTAAGGTTCAATGCTCAAGAGTGCACCAACAAAACCCTAACTACTGGCCCTTTCGGCAACACCTACGAAGCAGATGAAGTCTCACCCAAGGTAGAGGCAGGGGTGGTTGCAAGACTCAGGTGTCTGCAACCTTAGCTGGGACACAGATCTGTGATTATACTACTTACAACACAATTAGCATCAGTCAACCATTAATATCCAACCCTTATTATACTTCACAGATAGCATAGAGACTCACAATATTCACTTAGATCTACAGTATCTCAGCACTTAGCAACAATAATACACTAGGTCCTACAGATCATCACTAAGCACTCACATATACATCAGATCTAACTATCATATATATCTAAGAAGCACAAAGCATAAGTGAATATATCAAAAGAACATAGAATAAGTAGATATAAACACAATGAATCATAGCACAGAGAGTTACACATAGATTTACATGGTTCACCCACAACCTGGGGCTACGTCCACCAACTCTTCTTCTTTATTAGTATCTTCAATTGCCAGTTACAACACAGAGCAAAAAAACCCTTCTTTGCAAAGGAAAAAAGATCTGCGTAGTGCGCTAGATCCTTCTTCCTTACACTTCAACACAAAGCCTCTTACAACAACTCACACTTAGCCTTGTGAGCTTCTTAGGATCATTTACAGATCATTTATAATCTACTTCCGATCACACAGATCTAACTATTAGCACTAATCCATCTGCCATACATCCCATAGATGCACTTTCTTCCTCTTTTCTTTTATCTAGCCTAAGCATCTATTTATACATTACAAAAGTGGGCCTAAGCATGGGTAAACCCATGGGCCGACATCCCTTTCCCATTACATTAACCCAAAAACCCTAATGGGGCCCAAAAGTGGACCGAGACGCTTCACTTGTCGTTCCTTATTTGATTAGCTGTCACAGTTCCAAAATAGGTCAAAATGGCCCAAGTTATCCCAAAACTTAGTCAAGGGCCAACAGGCCCCCAACACTCACCTTTGACTCATCTTGAGACACTCTAGTCTGCGCAATTCTGCTTCGAAGGTCTCGAGCTTGGCACGAGCTGCCTCTACCTTCTTCTTTGTTGTGGCCTCCTACTGGGTGAATTCTAGGATCACTGTGTCATTTACTGGTCCTTCCAAGCATTGTTCTACAGTGATGACGACTTGCTTAAGTTTTGCTTCCTGGCTTTCGATCTCAGCAAATAATATGCATGCCTTATCTTGCACTAGTTGGAGTTGTTGAGTTACTTCAATGACCTTGCTCTGTATCATATGTATCTATTTTTGAGTTGTGCATTGTTCATGGGATCGTTTTATTCTATCCACTGCAGACAGAGCCTTCAGCTGTGCCTATAATGTATTTGCATGCTTCTTTGCTTCCTGGAGCTGCGACTCCAGTGCTTGTAACTCCGGGTTCTCTGTAAGGTTCTCGTAGATTTGGGCACTTTGGTTACTGAGTTGCTTGCACTTTGAGGCAAGAGATTTCAATAGGTAAACTATGCTCCGAGCAGTTTCTTCTCATTGGTCTCTTATCTCCTGGAGGGTCTTGGGCATAGCGTAGAGTTCTAGACCAGCAATGTGTTGTTGTAGCTTATGTATAATGTCTTCAAGCTAGGCCACCTTCTATGGAACTCTCTCTTTAGCTGGTACTTCGATAATGGTCACAGAGAGGAGTGCTCTATCGACTAGTTCCTTTACTTCAAGCTGCTCCGTGAGAAATTGTTCCTTTTTTTGTTGTAGCTCTGCTTTCTCTTTATCCCACTGTACTTGAAGAGAAAGTTTTTCTCTTTCGGGAGCATTGCGCTACTCGACAAGTACTCCCTGTACCTGTGTCAGTGCCTAGGTGGTTTGTGTTGTGTCTTCTTGATCTTGCTGAAGGCAAGCTTCAACCATGTCAGCAATCTGGTGAAGTCGGGCTGGTTTGTCTCCTGGTTCTACTATCCCTGGTGTTGTCAGAGGCGCAGTGCGTCCTGCGCGAATGAACTAGAGTGTCTTCTTAAATCCTTATAGTTTGATCTCTATATGGTTATACATCTACTCTTGCTTCGCCTCCTGCTTCTCTACTATCTCCTTTGAAGCATCATTCACTATTGTAATGATGAAATCAAAGTCATCCAATGTGAGGGAAGTTCGCATCTTGGTCACAGGGGTCCTAGGCTTATTTCAGGAGGATGATTTCAGAGGTGAGACTTTTCTTTTCTTTGACAAGTCTTCTTCATCCCTAGGTTGTGGTACTTTGCCTTTCTGTTGTTCAATTTCTGCACCTTCTATCTCTTCGCCATCACTTCCTTCATCTGGTTTTATAGAGGCAGTCCTTATAGATGCACTATCTACTTCGTGAACCTCCTCAAGCTTCTTCATTTTGCTTGGTCCCGGTGTGTCTAGTATAGTCTCTGGGCTATCAACATTGGACAACTTTGCGGGGTTCATTGGAATGAGAAGGTCTGCTGACCAATCCTTGGTGATCTCTTTGAGGTCTTGTTCAATAAACTTGTAATAAGACTACAACTATTGCTTATGTTCATCAGATTGTGCTATTATATACATGAAGTGGCGATCTGTGTTGAACTTCATTAAGGGTCTGAATCTGTGGAGAGTATTTGGGGTAATGTGAGGCGTAGCCTAGATGGCGGTCTTCAGTTGGTTGTAGTATACGTGGAAGACAACATTCGACTATCATTGCTTGTTCATATCAGTCAAGTACCACAAGGTACTGAACCTCGCATCCAAAGGTTCAAATGGCTTGATCTCTAGGAAAGTGACACCCTCCAGCATATCCCATGCTATGAAGGCAATCAGTATGATAAGCCAACTAAAATGGAACTCATACCCTTGGTCTTGTGCTTCCCTGCAATCCAGTTCAAGCTGATTTACCAAGTACTTCACCCAATTCATTTGCATACCCTCAATGCACATCCCTGCGAGGTCAATGACGAATCTAGTTACTTGGGTGGGCCAGTTCTTGCGGACTATCTTGCCTATGATCAGCTGACAAGCAACGCACACTACGCCACTTTGAATAGAGGCTACCTTATAGCCTCGTGTGCCTTTCTCGACATCGCCATAGGTCTCTTTGATCTTCGCTACTAGTGCTTTGTCGGTGGTCTTTCTAAGATAGAATTCATGTGGATCAGGTCCTTGCATGATGAGTCATGTGATCCGATTAATCAAGGTGGGATCCACCATGACACAGCGGTTCAACCACAAGTAGCCTCCGTGATAGCAAGACAAAAGTATCTTTACTCACACATTCACCTCCTGATGTCTGCCAAAGTGCGGGATATTCATGACATTCAGCAACGTTCACTGCATGAGGTTCTGGGTCCAATACTCTGGGACAATCTTCGAGTTCTTTCCCTTCATCTTCGTTAGATACTTGTGTGGAGTGAGCATACTGTAGAATTTCCTGTCGCCGAGGTTGAAGTCGCTAAACTTCAACGCTGCGATCTTGTCCTGATCGGCACGAACTGTGTGCACCCCTTTTGGCAAGTACACAGTAACCATAGCATACTCGAATTCTTGAGGCACATTGTCACAATTGATTTCACCACACAGAGGGGGTAGGTAAGCAGGAAAAATGCTCAGAATTAGTTTAGCGTTCGCCAAATCGTCTTTATGTTTAGTACGCTTCTCGTCGACCCATCAAGACGATCCTTCTCGAGCAGTGGATGGAGAAGTTGCTACTCCTCTTGTCGATGATTCTTGGACTCTGGTGGACATTCCTCTTTTTGACATGACTCTCTCAGACATTAAATCAAGGAGTACTTCTGTGATGGATTATTTGACTGCGGTGAGTTCGTTGGACATACGCGCACGGAATAAATAATTGAGGTCACAATGATCTTGGGCACTGCATGAGAATGAATAACAAGGACGCGATGATCACTATAGACACTTGCTAGTCTGCAAGCTTCAATTTCTCAGTTAGAAAAAGTGTTCTTCGGGCATGGCGTGATGAGATAAATAGGTAATCTCAACAACGATCGGCTTGCAACGGGTATGGGGCCTCCGTTAACTCTGTTCCATCCATTCTGGTGCTAGCCAATGGTTTGGTGGTGATCCTTTAATGCTTTTCTATCTGTTTGAGGTAGAACTTGAACAGGTATATCGGTCCAATGGCTATATTGCTTCGCCACGGCGAAGTGACCGATGTCGTTGTTTTGATATCTTGGCGAAGCTCAAATTCTACGAAGTTTCTTTCTGTGAGGTTCCATTTGGAATCTCCTACAATTTCACCCTCTTCTTATTTAACTTTCTAGCCTTCTTTCCAGTGAGCTTCATCTCAGTAGTTATTTTCCCATTCTGATTCCTATTTTCCTTGGATATAGTCACTTCACGCTACTGAGGTTCTTTCTCAGGGTTTAGGTATAACATCTCTTCTTTATCTGAGATAGAAACTTCAGTCTTCTGTGAGTCCTTTGGCGTTCTGATAACTTCGATGTCTGGGTTCCTAGTGTGATATGGCTTTGATCTGTTCTCTTGTTCTTCAATCAAATACATGATCCTTCTAGTCATGAAGTCTTTTAACTCTTGTCTCTATTGTTCTAAAACTTTTTCTTCTTCCTTCTTTCTAGCTTGATCTCTTTCAATCCAAGGATTTCCAAGTAACATAGTAAACGAAGTGTTGTCCTCAATGAATTTGATAATCTCAAAATATTCCTCTGTCGAAGTTCCATTGGCATTCATAGATATCTGAGTGAGCCTTCCACATAGGTTTACCAGTTTTCCTCTTAATAACCCTATTCCTCCTAGAGATGGAGTCATAGCAGGCCTCCCTATAGATTCCCAAGTTTTTTTTGTCATAACATTCACCTATGTTTCCTCATCCAAAACATAGTCAATGTCGAAGTCTCCTATTCTTACCTTGATGCATTATTTTTCTTTAAATATCTCTGCTAATCTAACATGTCGGTGATCATTTAAGGTGTCTTTCATCTGTAGTAACATCTTCTCTGATTCTTTCTAGGGTTCTACTATTTTTGGATCTGCTTTAGGGTTTTCTTCATGCAAACTCATTTTTTCAATCTTAGCAATCATTCTAGGGCAATCCAATACTTCGTGATCTAGAGCTTTGCAACAAAGACAACTAGGTTTTCCACTAGGGCATTCCTTAGCTAGATGTCTCGGTCTTCTGCAACTGTAGCATAGGGTCAATGCTCTCTTTCTTTTAAATGATCCCCATCCTCTTCTATATTGTGCACTAGGATCATGGTAGTTATCCTACAAAAAATTCTTTCTAGGATCCTACATCCATTTGTTAGTCAAAACATTCTTTCTATGCATAGGTATAACATATCTATCACTATTCTTATCAGATCTATTTATATCAAACCTTATTTCATCTAACAATGCCCTAGTTTTCAAGCTAGGACATAATCTACCAAGAATACATAGATCCATGCTTTTAGAAACAAAAATTTCTACTAGTATTACTTTTACAGAGCACAAAGCTTTCATATCTAGAACTTTCTTAGCTTTGTCAAAGCACCAAACTTATAGATCTTACCTCTTTTTTGCAGATCTGACCTCTTTCTTTCAGGATCCCCCACTTTTTCTTTTCTTAGGGCACAAAGCATTCCGATCTGGCTTCTTTTCTTCATATCTATCCTTCCTGCTTTCTTTAGCACAGAGCTTTTTAGATCAAGTGGAATACTGCGCACTAGGGTACAGATCCACGCACAGATCTTCCACGGTTTCTAAATTGAATCTTTGTATGAAGATTTTCTTTCTCAAGTCCCAGGAATCACAGTTCCAGGCCCCAATATTGCACATTTCAGCAGTATATCTATGCAAATAGCTTCTCTTTTCCTTACTTAAGTTACCAACAATCACAGTTTCAGGTCCTGACAACGGAACCATTTATTGGCACAGAGGGGCAGACCCAAGGTTCAATGCTCAAGATAACACCAAAAAAACCCTAACTACCAGCCCTTTCGGCAACACCTGCGAAGCAAATGAAGTCTCACTCGAGGTAGAGGCAGGGGTGGTTGCAAGACTCATGTGTCTGCAACCTTAGCTGGGACACATATCTATGATTATACTACTTACAATGCACTTAGCATCAATCAACCATTAATATCCAACCCTTATTCTACTTTGCAGATAGCACAGAGACTCATAATATTCACTTAGATCCATAGTATCTCAGCACTTAGCAACAGTAATACACTAGGTCATGTAGATCAACACTAAGAACTCACATATACATCAGATCTAACTATCATATATATCTAAGAAGCACAAAGCATAAGTGAATATATCAAAAGCACATAGCATAAGCAGAGATAAACACAATGAATTAAAGCACAAAGCATTACACATAGATTTACGTGGTTCACCCCCACCCTGGGGCTATGTCCATGAACTCTTCTTCTTTATTAGTATCTTCAATAATTAGTTACAACACAGAGCACAAATACCCTTCTTTGCAAAGGACAGAATATCTGTGCAACTTGCTAGATCCTTGTTCCTTACACTTCATCACAAATCCTCTTACAACAACTTGCACTTAGCCTTGCGATGTTCTTAGGATCTTGCACAAAGAATTTACAAGCTACTTCCGATCACATAGATATAACTATTAGCACTATGCCATCTGCCATACATCCCATAGATGAGCTTTCTTCCTCTTTTCTCCTATCTAGCCTAAGCATCTATTTATACATTACAAAAGTGGGCCTAAGCATGGGTAAACCCATGGGCCGACATCCCTTTCCCATTACGTTAACCCAAAAACCCTAATGGGACCCAAAAGTGGACCGAGACGCTTCGCTTGGCGGTCCTTCTTTGACTAGCTTTCACAGTTCCAAAATAGGTCAAAATGACCCAAGTTATCCCAAAACTTGGTCAAGGGACAACACCACACAACCTTAACCCAAATGGGAAATGTTGGCACAGGGGCAGACCTAGGGTTCAACACTTAACATCGTACCAACAAAACCTCGAATACCGACCCTTTCGGCAACACCTGCGAAGCAGGTGAGGTCTCACCCGAGGTAGGAACATGGGGTGTTACACGACGCAGGTGTCTGTAAGCAAGTTGGGACACAGATCTGTGATGATAACACTTTGCACAATCATCTATTAACCCTTAGGGTAAACATGTGTGAGTTCATTAGTCTTATTAACATCGCAATACATATCTAAGATAGATCGACATAGTAAAAATTGACAATATACCCAAAGAACTTAGCATTATAAGTTAGATCTAGCATCCATTCATCCTTAACAAAAGTAAAGCACTAAGCAACAACAGATCTATCTAACATACATAAGAACCAAGGCACTAAGTAGATAAATAACATGAATAACATAGCACAAAGCACACCAAAGACACAAGATATATGTGGTTCGCCCTAGTGTGGATCTATGTCCACCAACCCCTTCACCTTCTTTATTATTCTTCAATCTCTTACATTCAGTTTCTCCTGTGCACTAAGCCAAAGAGCCAAGCTTCTCACTATACAGGAGATCTGCGCACTGAGCACCAGATCCTGCTTCCCAAAACTAAGTCAAGGCATAGATCCAACTTCTCTATCGATCACAGAGCCTTACATACACATTTTGTTGCACAAATCAACTCAAACCTCTTGCACTTAGCTCCAAAAACCCTTTCTTTTCTCGCCACTTCTACCATACATTCTTACTTATTTATACTTTTACAATCCCTTACAATAAGGCCTAATCATGGGTAAACCCCATGGGCTGACATCCCATAATTCCATTACAAATCCCTAAGGAACCCCTTACTGGGTCCACATATCCCACAAAATAAGTGAGATCCACGATCTCAGCTCCGCCTAGGCGTTCCATCTTCGACCTTCGCATCGAAGTCCAAAAGGTGGTCCAAACCTAACCAAGGTTTCCTCAAAACTTGGTCGAGGGCCAACATGAAACTTACCCCATCAAGCACCAGGGCCTTGTGAAATCCATATAATGATCATCCCCCATCATCGAAGCTGAGTGCCTAGATAACACCAAATACATGTAGACCCGACGTGTCATGCCACATAATGTGACACCTCATAGCTAGACTGGACATCAAATTGACATGGCATAATGACATGGCACAAACATGTGGTATATTAATTGGCAGTTTTGTATGGATAATATGACATGGCATGACATGTGACCAACAATGTATCATTATACGTGAATGTTGACATCACCATGTCCTCTGGGCCTATGGCATAACTTTGCGTTGGAACCCTAACCAACCAAGATGTGTGGCACAATGTCCTTCATGACATGTGATCCAACCATGACATGACCCGTGGACTGACATGGAACTACACGTTATCACAAGACACAAGGGCCCCTTCCTTGGAACCTTAACCCACCATGAATTCGGGAAACCAGACTCCTTAGAAATTCCTCACACATAATATTTTGGTGGTTCGGTGGTCTGGTTATCCTTCACCCTGGAATCTTGAAGTGGAATCTGTCATAACCAGAAACTAAGGATCCAGACTTTTGTTTTAATGCCACTTACTTTGGAAATCAATAATAGAGAACCATCAACCCTTCGGTTCGACGAATGATATCAGATCCCAAGCACAAGATGATCGATCAATAGTGGCCTCCCTTTTTTGAACCACAACAATCTTGTGCTGAAACCTGACACAGTACATCATCATGATGTCACCCTCAAAATTCCTCCAGTAAATAAAATTGCAAAGGAAAAAGGGTTGAAACCCTACCCCAGAACCCTACCCAACTGGGCATTTGGGAGACCGGGTAAAACTTAACATGATGATTCTTCCCATGAAATGAGGGAAAATCCCTTCTTGGGTCAGTATACCTGAAAATCCCAAAAGGTGAGATGAGGGGATGCAGTGTGGAAAGTGACAAGTCTGGTTGGGACTAAAACAATGACTCATCAAGAGGACCCCCAGTAGAAAACCTATTCCTAAGGGTGATCACTTACTAGGGTGCAAGGTCAACCACCAAGGTGAAACAAGGAAAAGAGAATAGTTTCCAAGTAGACGTTACATAGTCAAAAGCAGTATAAAATGCAACAAACTCAAATGCCTCAAATATTGGAATGAAACTCACCATAATACCTGGCTTGTACCTCATTAATCAATACCCAATGTCTTCCGGAAAAAATACTATGTAGTGGATACCCTCATGATGAACTTGATATATGTGGTGGTGAAGTTGGCCTCTATCTATGCAAGTGTACAATTGGTCAATCTATATATTGTTACTCCATGTATTCAGCCTGAGGGCCTCAATACATCATTTCCTTAGTTATCCCTAGGAATTGGGGATAACATATGGCTCCTACTTGGGGACATGTACTCGTCGTAGAGTGCATGAGAACCAAAACATCTCCTGGTGGACCTATGCCTACACACATTGAAACATAAAACTCTCTAAGTGTAGGATGGTTCACTAATCATTCATCCAAATAATCAAAGACAAAAAATGACAACTAATCTATCAAGAAAATTTTGTAGCATTTTTCATATATATGATGAAAAAGAAACATGTAAACAAATAATGCAAGCAGATAAAAATGAAAATAAAAAATGAAATGCAACTAAGATACTATGAGTAATCAATTATATAGTATGAAATAAATCATAATGACCTACCTACTTACCTGGGGCCCTAAAGAACATGCGATAGGTGATTTCAAGTGAACTCATACAACCAATGCAACCACCTATCCACTACTTCATCAAGGTATCTCCCCCTATGCTTAATCATAAAATAAAACAAGGATAAGTTGATCACATAATAATCATGAGCATAAATAGACATATATTCAATCATGAAATTAAACTCATGGATATGGGTGGGAGGAAGGAAATCTTGTTGAAAAGAGCAGTCACGATTCTGATCATCCTGGAAATCCTGCCTGAAAGGATAGCCACAAGCTCGATCAATCCATCTTTGAAGATGGATACCATATGTAGATGATGGATCATATTCATCCCCATTATCATTATCCTTGCTTTTTGAAGACTAACAATACATGAGAGATCCCAAGAAGACCTCATGATTTCCCTAAGGAGAAGAAATGAGGTAAGGTACATGCTTAGGTCTATAAAAAAATTGCCTCTTCATCTGCGAATCCTTGTAAAAATCCCCAACATTAAAATACTTTCTCTTTGTAGAGTGAGCATTTGGTTCCTTTGGGATGGCCAAATCCTTATGTTCATCTAAAATTGAGGATGAAGGTAGCTGAAAGTCCTCATAGAACAAGTATACATCCCAAAAAGGATCTGGATCACAACTCCGAAGGGATGACTGAAAATTACCCTGAAAATGTTGTGGTAGGTCATCCTCGAATGGACGAAACAAATTTATAAACACATCATCATCAAGATTCCAAACATATGAATCATATACACATGAAGACCAACCCTCTAAAAACTCAACCCCTTTTTCTTGAGAGATACCCTCAATGTCGTAAATGGGGTCTCTATAAAAAATGAAACGACCAAAATCCCATGTGTGTCTCCTCGTCTGTATGAAAGTGTCTATATGTTCATCAATCATATCCAAGGTTTATTTCATAAGACCATCAATGTGACTGAAAATGACCATCTCTTTATCTTCATGTGCAGGAAGAACAAAGGCTAGGGAATCTTCAACTTGATCTTCAAATTCTTCATCATTGAGACTAATTACTTCTTCAACTTCATGTGCAAGAGGAAGGCAAGGTCGAAATACTTCATCTTTGTCAAGTGGGACAATGGACACTGATGTCTCATCTGGATCTTAATCATTGAGATCTTCTGCAGTAGGTGGATGATAATCTTCATCAATTTTCCATTCCTCATCTATTTTCTCGTCATCCACTGAGAAACCTTCACTACAAAGAGCGTGTTTGAGCTCTTGGAAAGTATCTCGCAAATTCTGAGTAGTTGGCCAATAATGCATGAGAAATTATTCAATGAGCTTTGTAGAAGATGGGATACTTTTCAGATTACATGAGTTTGCAAGCCAACTCCTTTTATTTTATTCCAGTGAAGAAACAAAAAATTTCATCAACACATCTTCATGTAGCACATTTAAGATTGAAGTATACTTCATATAATTCACGACATGGGTGACTACTAGAGCTAGATCACCATTAAATTTAGGGAAACTTTCCCTTTACTTTGTAGAGAAATGATTTGGATATCCATGGATATTTTGAACATCAATAAAAGGGTACACCTTATGGAATTCCCATGGTAAGTCCCATGAAGCCATGGTTCCATTACTTAGGGTAATACCTCAATTGAGTCTCTAGATGAACTTTACGAAAATCTCATCAAGGGTGGAAGGGGAACATCGGTCAAGTGGAGTCGCCAAAAAATGTAGGGGTAAAGGATTTGGGAAGGCAACTTGCCAAAGTGTAGTTAGGGAATGAAAGAGGATTCAAAATCCTCCCCATAAACGACGCCAAAATGTTATCGCACAAACTGTAGGTTTGGAAAATCTCGACCCAATCCACAATATGGAAATAATAGTGGGTGATTTTATCCACTGTCACCTCAGATAAACCCTCCCCTCTCTTTAGTGAAGGATAAATCCAACACAAGGGGTAATCCCGAGTGACCCTAGGGGGAAATGAGATGGAAAGTGAGAATATGGAAGTGATGCCCCTATAGTTAAAGTTACTAAGTGGAATATGGATTTGAAAGGAGTCTCAGAAGTGGTCAATGGTTTCCAAGAGCTCAAGTGCCTGCATAAGATTATTATACCTACCCGAGACACAAGAAAATATGAGATACAAGCCCAAAAATCCACTGGAAAAGAAAGTGAATCTTGATGTCCTAATTAGAAGAAGTATATAATGATATAAATCATAAATGAAATAAATGGAATATATGCTAAACAAGTCACTAAAATTCCAAGTAAATATGCAAAAGACTAACTAGCAATTACTAGTGAAACTCAAGTATGATAGTACAAGAATTTAGCATCATTTAAAGATTGTTTGAAGAAAGTATTGAAGAGATATTTCTTCAGCCTTATGACTGTAACAAACAAGTGTTACTACAGAAAATTCTAACCACCAAAAATTGCAAGTAAACCACCCAAAAGAAGCACAATAACTAGTAGATTAACTGGACAACTTTCTAGCAAAATTTGACAGTTAGAACATGAGAAAATTTAGAAAGTATGAAGTGATTTGTTGCAGCCCTAATTAAAAAGTATGAAGTGATTCGCTTCATCCCTAATGTCTGTATATTAAATTTATTATAGAAGAAATAAGTTCTTGGAGAAACAAGATTCCGTAGTGGCCTTGACAAGCTTTTAGCATGCATAAAAAATTCCAACATAAACAATTTCGATATCTCATAATTCTACGTATCTCAATATAATGATTTTAATTCTCCAATGAAAGATATCAATGCCTTTAACTATTGGGTTATTGTGTCTTTAAAAATGAAATCTTTTTTTGTGCTACTTCCTTGGGGGTGTAAGCCCTTTTACTCCCCAAGGCAAGCAAAACTAGCTAAGGAAAACCCTAGGAGGGTGCAAACCCTTTTAGTCCTCCTAGTATTCCTTTGTGCAACAAATTATTCCAAGACAATTATGATGGGATTAGTGGGGTTATATTCCCTTATACTCCCCAAAATCTTAGCAAATTAACCTTGTGACCAAGAAAATAATCAATAACATGAAATATTCCTTACCTAGTCAAAGCATTAACAAGATAAACTCCTTTTAACCAAGAAAATCCACCATAAAAGAAAGAAATAGCCTCCAAGAAAGATAGTTCCTTACTTCTTCATCCAATAGCCAAAGAAAACCATAGAAAGAGATAGTAGCAAGAGAGATAGACAAGATTTCCCAAGTAGCACACACATTTCATCCAAGTATCCTCTCCAAGATGGGAGAGTTATGATCAAATGACAAGAGTTTGATCTCTATTTATACAAATCCTCCTAAAAGTGCTTGTCCACTTAATTTTAGGGTAACGACAAAGTAATGGATCAAAAACCATTACTTTTCCCCTTTATAAGATTAAATTCAAATTTAACTTTAAAAATTGCACATAAGAAACCCTAACGTGATGACATCCCTATTCTAGGGTGGTATTTTAGCATTTTTTGCAAGTCATTGGAGTTGAGGATGGAAGTCGTTGGCCCTTCTACGAACTCCCTCCCATGCACTAGGGTTTCCTCCTTCAATCCATTCCTCCTCCTATCAAAACATTCCAAGTTTCCTTCATCAATAACTCCACCACCAAAGCCCTAGCCCTAGGGTGACATCAAGCCTCAAAATGTGACGTTTTGTCATCAAAAAGACAAGCGTTGGGCTAGTAGGGACTAGGAAAGGTTCTCTATGGTGTCTCCTTTTCCTCCAAAGGAAAATTTCATCTTCCTTATTTTCCTAGCCCCAAGGAAGCCCAAGCTAGGCTTGTTCTTCCAAAATTGTCCACCAACTAGGTCCTGCAAAGATAATGAAAATGCCCTTCAAGGATCTCAATTCAAATGAATAATGATAAGTAAATAAAGTCAATAAAATATCCATCTAAGCATGTGCATCAAAAACCACCTTATAAAACTAAAAAAATGCTCATTACCCTATGAAATTTGCCAAGTTTAGGTATGGGGGGGTTGACAAGGTAACCTATTGGGTGAATCATCCCCTAAGTCAAGGAGATTTTTCTAGGTGAATCCCTCTCTAAGACATGTGGAGAAGATGATATGGATAGGGGGAAATAATTTTTGGCACGGGTCTCATGACATACAAAGGATCATAGTGTCTCATTTATGGGTGCCTTTGTAGAGGGTGTGATACACCTTCATTTCCAATGCATCCTTTTTCCAAGCCCATTTATTGCCATTAATTAATTAAGGTCCAAACACTTGGTACTCCCTAGGGTTGATCAATTAGCTTGGATGGAAATACCAAAGTGTCTCTTGAAGGGATAAGTACACATGGTGCCATGGGGGTATAGTCTATCTTGTAACACACCTTGTGTAAATCCCTTGAGAACTAGGACATTTATATTATGTGTTTTCTTTTGAAGGTCTTTGATTTTTTTAGGAGAAACATTTCATTTTTCTCAAGACCTCTTTGGGTGAGCATCTCAAGGTTCATAATTAGTCTTTTATCTTTTTCCATATATCTCCCCTTCGGGCCTTCAACCCCTTCTTCCCATGAAATGAGGGACAATCCCTTCTTGGGTCAGCATACCCAAAAATCCCAAAAGATAAGGAGATGAGGGAATGAAGTGTGGAAAGTGAAAAGCATGGTCAGTAATAGCATGATGACTCGTTAAGAGGACACCCAGCATAAAACCTATTCCTAAGGGTGACCACTTACTAGGGCACAATGTCAACCACCAAGGTGAAACAAGGAAAAGAGCATAGTTTCAAAGAAGGCGTTACATAATCAAAACCAATCTAAAATGAAACAAACTCAAATGCCTCAAATATTGAAATGACACTCACCATAATACCTGGCTTGTACCTCATGGAGAAAGACCCAATGTCTTTCGGAAGCAAGCTAATGTGGTGGATACCCTCATGATGAACCTGATATTTGTGGTGGTGAAGCAAGCCTCTATCTTTGAAAGTGGACACTATTGGTGATCCAGGAGGATCTCGGTGGCCACCCACCTATTCCACTGGCTCGAAAAACTGTTTTCCACCTTGGCAATGTTTCGACAGTTTTTCGGGTCACAAATTTCTGGGGCCGTTTTGAGGCTCTAAACGACATTTTTTGAAGATTTGGGGCCCACAAAACTAGCACAAGCACTTGATCAAGCCAGTTGAAAGTCGTTTTTCTTAGTTATACCTTTCCAACGGTGTATCGAGCACCCCAAACAGAGATCGTATACAAAATTTACGCCCCCGAGAAGTTGACATATCAACTACCCCCATTGGGGCCTGCAAACCTTTTGGATTTTCATATTCCAGGGTTAGGGTTTTGGATTTTACTTATGTTAAAAGGCCCTTTGGAGCCTCATTGTAACAATCATCTTCTTGCGAATGCGAGTATCCGTCACATCTCTTCTCAGAGATAAGCTACCACCATTCTAGCGAGTCTTTCACTTTGTATTTTTACAGTCTATGTACATTTCTTTCATTAATTGAAATGACTTATTACTGTATTTCTTTGTTTCTAGCAATATTTATGTGTATTTCATTGTACTATCTCTGCTTTCATTTCGTTCTAAAAATAAATTTGGATCAGAGGTATCGAAGCAGGCTACTCTTGATCATTTTTCAGTGCATGTCCTTGATGAGGTCTGAGTATAGCAAGTTGGGTCTCGAGCTTGTCTCTCTTGAGGAAAATTTCTCTCGCATGCCCAATAAAACCTCCATGGTGAAATAAAATAAAAATGACAGAGCATAAGATTCTATTAATTTGTTTCTTTAGCAAGCTCGCACATGACAGAGGGACGAGATGATGGATAATTGTTTCCACATCCTTCAACGCCTGCCGATAATAACAGACACATCTTCATCAAGAGGCCACTTTGGAGGCACCTCGCCTTTCAAGGTGCAAGTTAATTTTGATATTCCCGTATTTGAAGGACAGATAGACGTAGATGCTCTAGAAAAATGGTTAAATATTCTAGAAGGTTATTTCTCTATTCATAATTTCTCCAGTAGGGAAAAGATCACCTTCACATTCCTTAAGGCTCTTCCCCATGTCAAACATTGGTGGGAAACTTATTGGGAGAAAAGTTCCACAAAGGAGTCTGGAATATATAGGGTCGATCCCACTTGGGATTTTTTTGTGGATGCAGTCAAGGAACAATAATACCCTGTTGGAAAATATGACGACTAGTACATGAGATGGACCACACTACGACAAGAGAGGGGCCAAGCAGTGTCAGAGTTCACCAATAACTTCCATACCTTGCGCACCAATTTGGGTATCAAAGACTTCGAGCGAATTTTGGTTATGAAATACTATGGGGGTCTACACAGATACATACAAACTGAAATGGATTTTCTGGACATCTCATCACTGGGTGCTGCTTATCGATATGTTGTTAAAATCGAGCAGAAATTTAAGCACCAGAACAAGAAGGAGTTAGGGTATTGTTGTGGGGTAATCTACC
>CBVK0102183309.1:0-40313 GCA_900067695.1 Picea abies | reverse complement strand
AACTTGTCCAAGGGAGTGCCTAGAAGTCATCTAGTTGAATATTTTGACAATATGCTGAAGATCATCCAGAGATAATTCACATGTGAGGGAAGGTTTAATATGTTATACCGGTACCATATAAGACTCTTGATTCATTTTACTGGTAAATATGAAATGAATATCCCTTTCTACTTGTTGAGGAACATGGGAAAAATGTCTGACAGAGTCCAAGACAAATCCAAGGCTGTGGACACTAGTGTCTTTCACTCTAGATTGATCAGAATGTTGGTAATGGAAGAATTGAAGAAGGGGAACATTCCTTGGGAGAAATTCATTGTTTCTACTCACATGAAGTTGGACACACCTTCAACTCCTTAGTCAGAGATGCAAAGTCCTCTCCCACCTACTAGTGATGCTCCAGCAGGAACAAGCAAGAAATGAAAGTCTAAATCCATGACTCAAGACAAGGAGGTTATTAAGGAAGTTGAAGAAGTAGAGAGGGAGGCTTATCATTATTCAAAGAGAGAATTTTCACCTCCTCATGCACCAGAATTGGAAGAGGTCCCTTCATCTACTAAATCCACAACCAAGAAAGGAAGAAAATTGTATTTCTCTTCTTCTCCCTCAGCAGCTAGCACAAAATTCAGGAAGCCTTTCACAAGATTACCATCTCTCAAGGAGGCTGTTGAAGCACAAGTCCTACCAAAGGTTTCTATTCTGAAGAAAAAGAGAGATAAGGGCAAAGGAATTGAGAATCCTATTGAGGTGGTAGACAGAGCCCCTGTGCAGTAATAATATGAAGGTGAATCCATGAAGAAGCCTGTTGATATTATCAACATCAACAGTCCACCTAGAGACCACACCTTCAAAAGATTGATTAGACAACTTAGGGAGGCTAGGAAGGAGGTTGCCATCTTGAAATCAGAGGGTTTATCTGAAAGGATTAAGATTAAGGAGCTCATGGATAATTACAAAAACACTCTTGATTTGGCAAGATTTGCAGCTAGAAGAGCCCTTCCTCTCCATAAACAACCCAAGAACCTCTATAGGCAAAACAAAGGATTTTAGTCTCAAAATAGAAAACTCAAGGAAGAAATGCAACACTTCAAGGATGAAGTGGCCCAGAGGAATTTGAATGTGTTGGTTGAAGCTGCCATTGAAAAAGAGAAACTAGTAGTGAAGAAAAGCACACTTGCAGTTAAGAGTCCTGTCACTACAAAATGAAAGCATGCTGCTGTGCTAGAAGGAAGTCCTCCTTCCACAAGAAGGAGTGCTAGGTTGATGAAATAGTTGGGGGGTATAAGATTCATTTTTGAGAGTGGTCTCTTTTTGCAAGAGTAAGTGATCAAGGATGTATTATTTTTCTCTTCCGATCTCACCTTTTTGCAAGAGTAAGTGATCAAGGATGTATTATTTTTTGCCACTTATACAAGTATTTACAGGTTCCTAACCTATCAAATCAAGGTTTTTGTGCTTTTCAAAAGATTAGTCTCCTCATACAGAAAGAGCACAGACATTCCATAGTGCCATGGCACTGCAGAATCGCCTATATAGCATGGCCTACCATTTTTCTACCTAAAGTGATACCAAATATCCTAATCTATGTAACGATGACCCTACCGAATTCGCAGGGTTATGTTACAGTGGCACTACCAAATTCTTTTTGATGACGTGCGCTACCAATTATGCAGGACCAGTTTAGTGTTGGCGCTACCGAATTGCACACATAGATACTCAATGTTGGCACTACCGAATTTCACACAGAGATACACATGCTTGTCGCTACCTAATTTCACACAAAGATACACAGGCTCGATGCTACCAATTCTGCAGGCCTGTCTTGGATCTACACTACGAAATACATAGAGTATTTTGTAAAGGCGCTACAAAAACTCGCTACCCAATGCGCTACTGAACGACGCTACCAACTGGTACCTGGAATAAAGGGGTTCAAGTTATATCACTATTGTGGGTGGTTGATGATGTGGAGAAGGGATAAGATCATAGGTGGCAGAATGATGACAACTTACAACCTTTGTAGGACACTTGGCATGGAAAGGGATGCACATCAATGAAGACAATGTCAGTTAAAAGTTTGTTGAATTAGTTGCCAACATGTTTCCTTTTTTATAACATAGTTGTTAGCACAATTGTTAGATTGAATAACTAATTTGGAGAATCCTATGGGAGGAAGGCTGGCTCGCACCTCTAGTTGTTGCCTTCCCTTTTTGTTATAAATATATATTCCAAATGATTTAGAGGGTTTGAATGGTTGAGCTGGGATCCCTTATTGTAATATTTTGATTAAGTAGACTGGTTCTCTGGTTGTGTACTTGACTTGAGAATTTTTGATCAATATAAGTCAGTTTATCTTATTCCATCTTGTTTCCTCTTATACTGAAGTTTTCATGCTTGAATGTTTCACATGAGATTGTTATAGATGTATTATGATAAATGTTTGATTATAGTACTGTTATGATGTTATTTAGTGTTCTTTAAACTTTGAATTCAAGAAGATCTTGTGTTTGAGTTTTTCCTCCTTAGGCTGCTTGAAGACATAATGTAAATAGAAGATCCCTACATTTCCCTCACCAAAGTCTTCCTTCTATTCACCTTTACTCCCATTCACTCACTGAAGCTGATCAATACCTCAATTGCATGTCCATGCTAGCCCATATTTCTGAGTTAGAACATTATTATCCTGAGCCTTGTCCATTTGACCTTTTAAACACTCATTTACACTTACAAATAATTTGATGGGTACTGGGATTATCCTATATGAAATATGAGGGTGATTCCTAGTGCTAACACCTTCTAAAGAAGCATATTGGTTGATTCTAATACCCATCCAACAAATAAAGCTACTTACAACTTTTCCCAATCAGGGCTGCTGTCAATCATATTACCTTCTCTGATGTGTTCGCATCTCCTTGACACATGGAGTTTGAAACATCAAACGAAAGACAAACCCAACAAAAACTGATGCAAAAAATCCTTGTACGCTGGAACCTTACTATCAAGTTAGAGACTAGCTTCTTTGCATCTATTTCCCTTGTTTATACTAGAAATAGTAGTTTCAAATTCATATATATTTTTGTAGTTACAAATATTCAATTGAATTATAATGAATTTTTAACTTATTCAAAATATCCACAAGTTCTCTCATCCTATTAGATAACATATTAATTAAGATTCAATTGAATTATAACGAGCTTTCAATTTACTCAAAATATCCATAAGTTCTCTCATCCTTTTAGATAACAGATTAAATTACAACTGAGAGTATATTTTTTTTATAAGATATTAACTCCTCTTGTATATTAAGGTCAAATACTACTTTCTATGTTACTTCTTCTTCCCAAATATTAATTTGGTTACAATAGTCTTTTAAGTTTTGAAATATGACTTAATTCAATGAAATTAGAAATATTATTTAAAAAACTAATTTAATGATTTCAAATATCACAAACTTTTGCTTACTTAAAAATAAAAAAACAAAATTTCTCCTTATTTATATTTATTGAATTTGAATACAATTTTAGTATATTTTTTACATAGTTATATTATTTATAAGATATCATACTAACTCCCTAGTATCGGGTGACACATAAGTGTTCAGTTGTGGGGCTCTTCCTCAAGGCTAGACATCACCTGTCATTCATGATCAGGGAGTCACCACCTGTCACCAATGATCGTTGGCACCTGACACCCGCTAGAGCACCCTCATCAATCTTGCACATGAAAAATTATACTACTGACCTCGTGCTTGTTATGAACTTCGTTTCTCGACGTCATTTCATCTTTGGTTTCAATATGATGATGTTCCCCTAGTACATCTAGATCCTCTGGTTCATCCTCAACACGAGCCATGCTCCAAAATATCCTTCATTTGCAATTATGGTGTCTATGACCCTAAACATAGCTCATGATGGCTTGATTCTCCATTTTAGCAATGCGGTGGCCGCTCCTTTATATTTCCTCTGACGCCTTCTTCTTGGTCTCTCCTCATCTTCCCTCTACTCCCCATGCATATGTTTTCTCCCTGGCCACCTTTCAAATCATGCTTTCCCCTCCTGTACAATGTTTAGTGGTTCCTTCTTTCCCCAACTACAACCATGGCCCACAACAGTTCCTCTTGCCACTCTATAGCAATCTGTTCCCATTGTTCCAGAGGTAATTCGGGTTCAAGGCTCATCACTACGACTGAGGACTTAGTCGAAGCCTATCATGCCCACACCCCACCTGATATCAGAGCTAGGACAGACCTAACAGAAGATAACGTCTGAGTCCTTAGGTATTTTATTTCAAATGATGAAGTGGTGCACTCAACGGGTTCATGGATTCTTGATCCGAGCACCACATGGTCTTGTGAATATTATAAGTACTTGAAGACCATAGACATATACTGGCATGCCAAAATGTTGATGGGTCGAATCTCGGTTGAGCAACATGAGGTGCACCGAGATATCTTGCTACAGTTGGACAATGTGCAATTGTAGATCAAAATGGTGGACCATAAAATGAACTTGTTAGTAGACAAGATAGCTGGACTAGACCTAAAAAAACTTGGAATTTCCTCAACCTTAGGTGCCTGTAGCTGAGGATCATCCTCCAACTGCTTAATTTCTCATGTTTTTTAGTCTACTTAGGATTCTATTTAGTCTAGGAGGCTTTGGTTTCCATACCCCACCTCACATCAATCCTTTAGGTGATAGGAGACAACTAGAATTTTGCAGAATTGATAATCATAGGGTATATTTTCTCAAGTTTTACAGTTTTAAAAGACAAAAGTTTCATAAACTCATAGAAAAATTGATGCATTGTTGTTGGTCTAGTTTCCCGAGAAACATACCAATAACAAATTTTTTGTATAATTTTTTATGATAATATAAAGACAGAGGATAGATTACAAAAAAAAAGATAACGTACTAACTAAATTATTCAAATTAACTTGGTCTTTTATAATAGGGTCAAGTGTTTTTGTTGACATGTATAGGTGATGTTTCTTAAATTTTTTGTTGGTAAGTTTTTCTTTTTTTCTATTGAAAACAAAATGTGTAGAAAATCATGGCCTTGGCAAGTTACTGTCCAAAAATCAATATCTTGAGAGCTTTTTGGCACAATGAAAGGGAAACCAGGCCAACATATTAAACTATAATAAAAAAGAAAACTTCAAAATTCCCCTTGACTATCATGAGTTTGAATATAATCTAGATAAATGAAAAACAATGAAACAACTTTCAAACAAAGAGATAAACGTGGTAGAATCCGTCATCATCATCAAGTTGGTGCCGTCGAAGGGAAAGTATTCAAGAAGCCATTGTCGAGAGAACCTGAAGGAGGCATCTAAGAAGTTGAAGTAGGGGAATCCAAGATCACCTGAAAGTTTCCTCCCTGCTTCTTGACTAACCAAGAAACCATAGTGAGAAAAAGCTTGTTCTTTCTTTCTAGAGAATCCATTTTGAGTCTAAGCTTTTTGAATTCTAGTTCTTTGGATAGAATTTCCTATGCCATGAAAATCTTTGTATTCCAATAAAACTCCATAGTTATGAAAACTTTCGTATCTCTAGCTACACTGGATCCTAGATTAGGGACAAAAGGGGCTACTTGCTTGTCAACCTCTTGGTATTCATGATAGGCCTTGATGAACTTCACATCCTCCTTGATTGTTTGACTGGAATCCCGCGAGTCTGGGTCAATGAAAATGGCGTAGGAAACAAAAGTTACTTCTGCCTCCAAAGAAAATTTTGCAGAGTGGGAAGGACCCTTTCCTTTCTTGTTGCAACATGGAGCCATGTTGGGAACACAAATGAAAGCAACAAACCAACCATTGATCCACCAAAAATAATATCACAACACCGAATTGACACACAAAGAACATGAGTGTAAAATCCCCCATGCAAGTCTAATAAGGAGAGAGTTTCCCATCATGTCTTCCAAAATAAAATTAGGATGAGGGGAATTCATTTCCTAGGGTGTTAAATGAGTCCTCAACTATACCTAAACCTTCTCTATAACCATCAACCACCATCGAGTCTTCCTCTTTGCCGAAGGGAGTGGGTAGTACAGAGCTTCCAGTGTGTGGGCCTGTGCCGGAGATAAAGGGCAGAGAGGTAGGTTCATGTGGGCACATGAACCACCCTTCTGACCCAAACGTCGAATGCCACCCCCTCATCTATCATACCAAGCACCTCATTCAGGGAATACACATTAATTTGAAGGACATATGGGTGGGATTTGATCCACTTATGTGTGCATGAGTCACAATGCTATTTAATATAATATCTCTAGGTGAAACCACACATTCTACCACTACCTCAAGGTGACCCATGGCTCTAGGATAGGCCCTCATGGGAATTGAACCTTGCCGAAGAGTGAAAAACTCCTCACTTTCCACCATTGGATCCAACCCCTTTGAGCCACATTATTATAATGTTAAAAGAACAAAAAATTATAATAAGATTAACTAAAATATATTAATGAAGAATCAAAAGTGGATAATACACACACACACACACACACATATATGATTAATGTTTTTTTTTATTATCATTTTGTACCAAAGCAGAGCTTCGAAATCTAAAGTGTTTTGAGCTCCAAAATGATCAAAGTCATTTATTAATCCATGGAATCAACGACTTTGATCATTTCAAAGACCAAACACTTCAGATAACCCATCCATATATATATATATAGCATGTTAATTTGACTATTTCAAAAATTAAATAAATACCATTATTAACATGTTGATTTTAAAATTTATTATATGTGACAGTTAAATAAAATAAAAATACATAAATGGGAATATTATTTGGTTATGTTATTTGAAAGTATATGAACTTATCTTATAACATTAACAATAATAGCATGAAAAATTAGCCTTCTTGCAATACTATCTAGGTTCAAACCATTTTTTGATCTTAGAGTATGGCCTAAAATTATTTTGGAAATTTGAAAGTCTATCCCTTTATAAACCACCAATACATTTTTTTAGGTGATTATATTTTATTTACATACAATTGCATAACTAAATGTTGAAATCTTCAAACTATTTAATACTTTAATTTTAAATTTTTATTTTTAATAATTCAAGTTGGAATTTGATAAAATATTTTAATCAAAATTTTAAGTTATCCAAATATTTTAATGTTTTTTTAGTTTGTAATTTTAAAATAGATTATTATTAGTCTTTTACGGTTGCATGTTAATTCCATGTAAACATTTATTTTTCATGGTTTTTGTTGAGATAAATTGTTCCATGTTCGACCTCAGTGACTTCTACACCATGTACTTAGTCCTAGCCATGGAAATATTTCCATCAAACTAAGTGTTTAGTTTTTTGGTGGTTTGTTTATGCTCATTGTGTCAGAGAATTCATTTTTAGTCTCTAATAGTGCAATAGTTCTACACCACATTGTGTTTAGTTTGTTAGTTGCTTGTAGAATTTATTTTTTTAATTGTCTTATAGTTTTTTTTTTCCCTTTGGAAAAAAAGTAAATTTTATTCCAAGTAGAAAGAAACTTTACATTCTGCATAATGCATGTAGAAAAATGCATTTGGTCCAACGTAACTCTCAATGTAAAGAGTTCAGCCACAAAAATACGAGTATATAGACATTGATCCCCACCGGCTCATCTATCCACTGAATCCTACAAAAAATTGTGCACATATGAAGATACAAAATAATTGTGATAATAAATCCGGAAATATAAAGAATCCCCTTGTACAAAATCTTGCTGAAGTTGTGGAGGAGTGAAGTACTGATCTGTATAAACTGTTCTCTAGGTAGTGTTCAAGAAAATTCCACAAAACTGGTACCAAACCACACTATTGCACTGAAGATTAGAAAAAGGAAACTTTGATCCATGGATGTGGAGCCAAAAAAGAAAGCCAAGCCAAAAATTTCAGACAAAGTAAAAGTTAGGACTGAGGGACATTTCCCTCTATACCCACAGGGTCAATAAACGGTCTGTGATAAAAGGCATGTGTTGTTCCATCTCTGAATTATGTTACTTTCTATTTCCCCATATCCATTCGAGTACCTTCTTTAAAGAGGTTATCTGTTGTCAAGTTTCTTTCCCTATAAACACGACAGATAGAAAAACGCATGTAAGATGCCAAGATAATAAAAAATTCATCAAGGAGAGGAAGAAGTCTGATGTTGTGACAAATTTGGGATTTCCTAATCCAATTTATAATCACCATAGAGTCTCCAAAAATTTGTATAGTGTTTATCCATTTTTCCCCAACAAAGGTGACCAATAGTTTGAGGGTCATCAATTTTGCATAATTGTTTGTTCTTAGTCCGAGTCCCAAAGTTAAATAGTAGTAATGGGAGTCAAATCGATAAAGTACAACTCCACCCCCACAAATTTGTCCATCATTTTGTGAGGCCCCATAAAATTAGGCCCACGACTTTGTATGATCCACTGTTTCGGCTACTGCATGCCTCATCTGAGGTTTGTCCTTCCCTTAAGGGAAGTGTGATAATATGCTAAGGATTTGAGCCACTATGTGCTCTGGAATGGAGGATTTTTTAATTAAAAATGTTTGAATTTTGGGCCAACTAGATTCCCCAATTTATGATAAGTGGGAGGGATTTTATGTTTTTGTTTTGAGGGTTTTTTATCCACTCCCTCCAAGATTCTTCTATATTTTTTCCTTGCCATCTGAAAGCTTGATTTAGGGAAATTGAGCATTCATTCCAGATCTGATGTACAAAAGGGAAATTTAAAAAAATATGTGTGATTGATTCTTGTTCTGGTTTACAGAGTGTGCACCAACCCGAACCTTCCATGTGACGACTTCTCATCTTATCCCATGTGGGCATCTTATTTTTTTTTATCATACACCATAGGAAGAGGCGTGCTTTAATGAGAATTTTATTTTCCAAACCTCTTTCCACCACCAAGAGGGTTCTTGAATAGTCTTATAGCTTTACATCACACATTGGAATAATAATAATATATGTTAGTTAAATAGAAATAGCAATGGAATAAAAAATAACTCTCTATATGAAAAAATTCATTTGATACGTATACCTAATATAAAGTGTTATATATATATATAATAATAATAATAATAATATAATAATAATAATAATAAATACAAATAATACTATACATATATATATTTACATAGAAATATAGTTACAATGCAAATATAAATATCTTGATAATAATCAAAATTGTATTTTTATATATCCATATTGCATATGTTTTGAGCTCCTTAGTGAATTGAGTGAGATTAGAATCAATGTAAATCCATCTGTAAATTTGGATTATCATGCTTAGAGAGGGATCAAGTCTCTTGAGATGAAAACCTTTTTTAGAGTGCACAAAATGGAGGAAAGGTGTAGGTTTTCACTTTTCCTCAAGTATGCTAAAGGGGAGGGTTTATGAAATGAGCACTATTTCAGTGGGGGCACCCTTTTCCTCTCCATCAAAATAAGATGCATTTAAGGCACTGGTAACTTCATTGAGTAAGGAGATCAAAAGTGTGTTGACACACTTTGTCAAGAGGTTGGAGGAAATCTTTAAAGTTTAGATGCCAGTAGCAAATGCAAGGAATATGTCACCAAGCCTTGTGAAGAGAGCTTTGATTGGACAATTTATAGGGGTTTGGCCCTCCCCAAAATCCATGTCGACCTTGATACATAAGAGTTGGGTCAGACTCATCAAAGGAAATATTTCACATATTTTTTGTGGAAGAGGATTCTATACATTTTAATTTGAAAATAAGGAGGACAATGATCTCATTTTTCGAAATGGGCCATATTTTTATGGAACCAAAGGGTTATATTTGAACAGATGGACATCAAACTTCAACACTAAATATGACATCCTGTCGAAAATACTAGTTTGGGTTAGATTGACACATCTCCCATTGCACTGTTGGAATGATGAAGTGTTGAAGTTCATTGGGAATACTTTAGGGACTTACATAGACACAGAAAAAACTAAGGATGGAATTGTGTCCTGTGTGTGAATTTGTGTAGAGGTAGATTTGGAGAAAGGTTTACCGAAAGCGGTGCAATTGGTACTTGATGAATGGAACCATATTAAAGGAATGGATTACGAACAAATCCCCTTTAAATACAAGCAATGTCATGAATATGGACATTTTTCCAAAAATTGTCCAAGAAATATGGAAGCAGAGAAAGGACCTCAAGAAAAAGAGAACCAATGGCATTGAGTAAAAGAAAAGAGATTCAACAGAAAAAATGGTCCAAGAAAATAGTCCAAAGAAAATCCTTATGTAGTGATAATATCACAGAAAACAAGCACTAGTAGAACAACATAGGAAGCTTCTAACACTGGCACATCTAGAGCTCAAGAAACAGGGGCCAAAGGAACTTCGACAACAGGGAGAAAATGGGCAGTAGGTAACAAAAATTGAAACATGTATGAGTCACTATCCCTTGAATAAATTGACCTCGTTAATGACACAAAGGCCAGTTTTCAAAACAATGGAAACCCTAATAAGGGAAATTACAAAAAATAGGTTAATACTGAGTTCATTTCATCACCCGAAGTTGGGACTTGCAACCCTAATTAGGTTAAGGATCTCCCAATTGTATCAATTGTGGTATAATTAAATATGGATTTTGGTTCAAATTATCATATTCCTTATGAAGAAGATGATAGAAATAATGAGGGTAGGGAGGAGATAGTTTTAGGAGGAAAAACTTGAACAAGGATGGGAAGAAAACCTAGAAATCAAAATGAGAATAAATGAAAAAAAAATAGAACTATGAAAACAACATACGTTTCCAAACCTAATGGGTAAAAGAACCACAAGAAATCAAAGTGGGATGAATCCATCTGGGGGCAGATTCCAAAAATCTATTTGTAAGTAATGAATATAGTCTCTTGGAATTGTAGGGGATTAGGGAGTAAAGAAAAAGTGGAATAAAAAAGGAGTTTGGTAAAAAAGGAAAATCCCTAAATCATCCTATTTTAGGAGACAAAATTAGAAGAGGAAGTAACATTACTCATATGTGGAAAATTTTGGAAAAATAGTGAAGGAATGGTAGTCAGTTCTAGAGGGGCCTTGTGGTGATTCTGAACTGTTTGGAACAATTATCTCTAGGAAATAACTCACAATAAAAAATCGCAACACTAGATATTGACTTGTCTAAAAAAATGGAAAATAGATGAGGAGATAAATGTGGTTAATGTATATATGCCTTTGTTATATTATGAAAAGGACGGTGTTTGGATTCTTTAATAAAATTGAAATGGTTGATTCATTGGTATAACTTTGTAATGATAAGAGATTTTAATACTACTCATAGTCAAAAGGAGAAAAGGGGAGGGAGTATAGTGAGCGACCTGTTGGAAGTACGAATTCCATTACACCAAAACCCGCAGGTGATTGGTAAACTCACCACCACCAGATTTCAAGGATCCATGAGAGGTGATTAGTCCCTTGTCACGATACACTAGGGAGCGCTGACTACTTGCAATTTCGTGCAACAATCTCCCCCTCAGTGTGAGCCGAGTGTGTATCGAACTTGTGAACTCTAGCTCTGATACCAATTGTTTTTATTTTCTTCATCTTCAGGGTCCTCCTTGGGATAGGGACACTTGGATGCAAAATGACCAACTTTTCCACAGTTAAAACATTTGAAAAGAAGCTTTCCTTTTTACTTCCCTGATCCTTTCTGAAGTTTTCTAATGTGATTGGTTTCTTCCACATCAGATTCTTCAAGATGGCTGGATTGAGGTTTTTTCTCTTGATTTATCTTTGTCTTGGATGCTTTGAAAGTTGTTTCATATTTTTCTGATTTATCACGCCCTGTTCTCATTTCATGTGCTGTAAAGATTCCATGGAGCTGATCAACTGTGACTGTATTTAGATTGGATCTATCTGAAATTGAAAAAATCTTCGCATCATATCTCATAGGTAATGACCTTAAGATTTTTTGCACAATGGGTTTATCTGTAACTTCTTTTTGTTGTTCTAGAGTTGAAGATTCATATTCAATGTCATTATTATGTGCACCAGAAGCTTCTTTATCCTTGAGTTGAGAATTTTCCTTATAAGAAGTTTCATCCTCCAAACTCCTATTTTTACCATCATCACTTTCGGGAGCAATATATTCATCATATTTTTTGTTTGGTACTTTCGATTTTCTTTTCCATATTTTATTTACTCTTCTTGTCATATTGTATGAATCATTTCTCATTGACTGTTTTCTTGATTTCCAACAATTATAAGCTTTGTGTCCATATCTACCACAACTATAGCATCTCATAGTGTAACACTATGTAGCAATATGTCCAACATGATTGCAGTTCCAACATCTTATATTGTTGTTGAACCTACCAACTTGTTTTCTTCCATGATGCCTACATTCCAAGGCTTTATGACCATATTCATTACAAGAAAAACAATAACCGTTAAAGATACTCTCATACCTTCTTTGATTCATCCATGAAGGTGTCTCTCTTCTAAACTTTCTTTGAGGTCTATGAATAGCTTCTGGATGTCTTTCATAATCTGATCTTCTAAATTTTGTAGTGTTTCTTTTATTTCTTGAACGTGAAGAACTTGAGTCATGCCTGCTTTCACTTTTTGCATACGAAGGAGCTTTGTCAGACCTGTCTTCATCTTTTGCAAATGAAGGATTGTGTCAGACCTATTTTCATCCTTTACAAGTGAAGGACTTGTGTCAGACCTATTTTCATCCTTTACAAGTGAAGGACTTGTGTCAGACTTGTTTTCACCTTTTACAAATGAAGGACCTGCATCAGATTTTTTATGATTTCTGATCTCTTCCTTATTGTATCCAAGGCCATATTTTTCATTTGGTGATCTATAACTATCCAAGATCTCATCCAGGGACATGGAGTTGTTCAAGAACTTGTTTTGGGTGTCTGACTTCTCAACCTTCTTTCTAAGATTCACAACTTCTGCTTCCAGATCATGACGAGATTCTTTATTTTTGTCCAACTGATTTTTTACTACCTCTTCCTTCCTTTTGGCTTCTTCAATTTGGATTTTAATGTTGACGTAAATTTCCCTTAGTTCCTTTAGATCTACAATGTTTTTTCTTGAGACATCATCTTCCTTCTTTTCTTCTTTTGCTTGACTGATTTCATTTTTCAGTCTGTTGATTTTTTCTTCATTTTCTTTTGTTAGATTAGAAACTTTTGTTTTCAATCCTTTGATATCATCTTCTTTGTTTTCTAATTGAATCTTTTGCTCAGATATGATTTCTTTATAGTATTTGATCTTTTCTTTTATTTCCAGGATATGCTTCTGATTTCCAAGCTCATCATCTTCCTTCTCCTTTTCTTTTACTTGACTAATTTCTTTCTTCAACTTCTTGATCTCCTCTTCTAATTGGTTGTCTTGTGTATATATTATTTTATCACTGTCCTTGAGCATTTGATTTATTTTCAAGACATGTTTTTGAATCTTTTCAAGGTATTCTTGAGTGTAGTCATGAAGATAGCTATAGTCTGATTCATTATGGTGATAGAGGTATTCAGAGAGACTCCAATCAACCTTTTCTTTGGCCTTTGATAGTTTTTCTTCTTCTTCTTCCATGGGATAAATGCTAATAGAACATTCTGTTATAGTATATGAGTCTTCTTCTTTACTTGCAAAAGAGAATTCAATATCACTACTATTGCAATCGAAATATTGCGGAGAGTCCTTAACTTTATTGATGGTTGAGTCTTCATCTTCATCCTTGATAGGAATGTCTTCTGTGTCTTCATTTTTTATTTGATACATATTTTCTAACTTCAACCATAAGTCCTTGGTGGATGTGCATAGTCCTATTCTTGTCTTGACTGTATCTAATAATCCATTGAGAAGAATCTTCAATGCCCCTTCATTGTTCTTCCTTGCTCTTCTTTGGACTGTAATTTTGGATAGATTCTTTGATGTAGTTAAGTCCCAAGGCTTGCTTACTACTGAACTCCAAACTTTAGATCCTTTTGACTTTAGAAACTGTTTATATTTTCTCGCCATGAGGAATAATCTATTCCATTGAATAAAGGAGCTTCAATTGCGGAGAGAACCATCTGTCCACCCATTTCTTTAGGATCTACCTTCTAGTGTTTAAACTGTGTTTTGAAGGAACCTCACTCTGATACCAATTGGTATCCTAGTTAGAGATCGATGGGAATGAATGGACAAAACCAAGGGTTGTTTGAATAAAGATGAGCTACAATTGCGTAGTGTTCCAGTAGGACAACGACATTCGCAGAAGCAACATTTTGATGTACAAAATGAGGTACATGACATCTTGCAGTAATAACAAGAGGAGAAACCCTAACAGAAAAAGATACCCTTTTAGAAACAAAGGGGGAGAACAATCCGTAAAAGTTCAGGGGAAGTATTAAATAAGAAAGTAATTGGATTAAGTTTTGAAAAGACTCGATCATTACAATTTTTTTTATCAAGAAGACTACTCATATGAAACACAAAAAATGCCAACCATCTGAGATAGGAAGTTAGTAAATTAACAGGGAAGAAACCTTGTCAGGAAGAGTTACCTTTTCAAAAACAAAGGGGGAGAATAGTCAGAAGCAGAGTGAGAGCATATTGACAGGGGGAGTCATTCAACTATGACCGACAGAACATGTCCACAGGAAGAGTTACCCAATTTCAATCTGATCAGTAACATACAAGAGCTTTACCAGTGGTAAGAAAAGTAATCATTCTGACAAATCATAAGAGAATAAACCCTTTTCCATTGATGTTAAAGGGGGAGACAAACTTCATATAAAGGAAAATTTCATAAAAGGAAAGAATCAACATAGGGGGAGTTTTGTATATGAAGTTAGTGTGTTGACCTCAATGACAAAGGGGGAGATTGTTGGAAATATTGTCATTGATGTCAACAATCAAAGTGATGATCTGTAATGATGAAGTACATATGATGAGATTATAATTGATGTCAATAGTTGAAGTGATGATCTGTTGTTAAATGAAAGATGACATTGTCATTGATGTCAACAGTATATCAGTCAGCAAAAGATGTCAAAATGTGTGTTCTTCAATGCTCTGATACCAATTGAAGAACACATGACCCACACTAAGAGGGGGGGGGATGAATTAGTGTGTGAACTATTTTAACTATTTATTTTCCCAATTTACCACTTAAAACATATTTGAACAGATTAAGAACAATCACATCATAATTTCAATGAACACAAAGACACCAGATGTTTGTATAAGCTTTTGTATAATAAATATGAACATAGTAATATGAATATATGTGAGAGAGGATTTTCTTTTAGCAACAACTAAATGTTTCAGCAACAATTGAAGTAAGGAGCACCAACCCCTTGGAGAGCACCAACTCTCTGCCAAGACTTAACTTGGAGCAAGACCCAACTTGCTGATAGAACCTAGTCTATGCAACTAGAGTTTATTCAACTCCAGTAGTAGTGATCCATTATAGAATCAATTCTATCTTATGATCATAGGTATATCATAAGACACTCATCACCACATTTCATCTTCTCAGTAATCCACATTTTCTTTCCTCTGATATCTTCTTGGAATCTACTTCAAGTTTTGATCTTCTTTTCTCGATTATAGAGACACTTTCTTCTCACCACTTTTTCTCGTTTATATAATCTTCAAACTGGTGTGAAATTTAAAACAACATGTCCCTTTATTTGAAACATTGTACCTTTTCATTTAAAATGATAATCTAAACTTTAATTAATATCATTTTTCTTTTTATTCTTTATTCATATTTTCACGATTTATTCTCTTTTAATCATGACTGTGTATCGGTTCATTTTACCGTGAAGGTTTTTCATAAATTGATCACAGTCATGGATCAATTTAATCCTTTATACTTGATATCAAATCTCTTTTATTTCACAGAACCAGATTCCATGGAGGCACTTCCTTCAAGCCATTTCACATGACCGTGGCATATAACCATAGGCTCAACAATTTCGACAACACAATACACTCTGCAATGTCAAACCTTTTTACCATATGACCAATGGCAATGACCTCACGTTTAGGCGAGACGAGTGTTTGAGCGCTTCCTTAAAATCAACGGTCAAGATTTATTGAATGGACATGAATTATTCTCCTGATGTGATGGATGGCTGACAGGGCTTCGACACTTTGCCCTTCGAGTCATCGTGACTTCCAATATTACAAAACTCACGATCACTATATCGCCGAAACAATCAGACGGTTCACATCTATTTAGAGGAGATAGATCAATGGTCTACTTTAGACCTTACACTCCTCCTTTCACTGCTAAAACTGACGGCTGTCATAACTTCGACACTTTGGCATTCCGAATCTTCATGACTTTGGCCATTTAGCCTTTTGTCACTTCGGCTCTTCGACATTTCATCCTTCGCGATTTTCATGACTTCTAGCATGTCAAATCTCCGAAGCTTTCAATCTACTGACGCATGTCCCTTTCGGAATTTCGACGTTTGGGACTTCGACTTTCATGAGTTTGGAGGACTACTCACCTCCCTTCTTCCATTCCTGATTTCCTGATTTCCACTTATGTTGGATTGACGGTCCACGACCCTCCATGATCCAATGGTCCAGATCATATAACGATTTCGCGTTTCGCGAGTTCATGAAACACTGTCTTTGTCTTTCTTGATCTGTGAGTCAGTGAAATTCCAATCACTTGCCATGTGTCCTCTTGATCCAACGGATCAGATCATTTCACTGCTTTGGAGTGTTAACTAACTCCCGGGCTTATCCTCATTGCAGCTCCACTGGATCCGACGACTGACAGGTATTCTTGAAGCAGATCAACGGTCACGATATTTCAATGGTCCTCAAGTCCACAGTAACTCAAATGACTGATGTGCATTGTATTAGATGATCAACATGTTAAAACTCTTGATTGGATGACTGCTGAGCTTCTCATTTTGATCGGACGACTGCTGAGGCTTCTCGCATTTTCTGTGCACTGATCAACTGTTCAGTATTTTCACTGATCCTGACGACATCTCTAAAATCTGTTCTTCCTTTAGAGATTTTGATCAACGAATCATTGTTGATCCTATCATGATCAACAATAGACACTAAATACTTCTGTACTTCTGAGTCTTGATCTTCATACAATTCGCTTCTGTTGTTCACTCCTCCTCGTGAGCTTGTGCTGTCTATCTCTCCACATAGTTTGACATCTTCTGCTGACATCAATGACAATGTCATATGTCATTTAACAATAGATCATCACTTCAACTATTGACGTCAATGACAATCTCATCTGATGTACTTCATCATTACAGATCATCACTTCGACTGTTGACATCAATGACAATATTTCCAACAAGACCCATTTAGGGAAAGGATGGAAGATCTCATCTCTTTATGAGATTTATTAGATGTTAAACCTAAAAAATGAAAATATTCTTGGACGAACAAGTGGATAGGTCTTGAACATATAATGGAAAGGATAGATAGGTTCTTGTTACAAAGCATGTTTTTGGAGAGCGATTTTCCTACCTCTTCTTGAATCATCTCATGGATAATGTCATATCACAAAGCAATCTCATTGTTGCTTAAGGAGGTGCCTAATTCTGGGCCAATTCATTTCCATTTTAATCCCCTTTGGATTTAGGGTAGAGTAGAAATTGAAATTATAAAGAGAACCTGGCGTAATTGGGTGATTGGCTCCTTGGTTCATATATGGGAGCAAAAGCTAAAAAATACTAAGAACGCACTTAAGGAGTGGGAAACAAATCATCCTTCTCTCCCAGAAATTGAGATTCAAGCTAATAAAGAGAATTTAGAAAGAATACATAACCAAATTGAACTTGATCAAGTCACTCAGGGAATGGTAATGGAGGAAAGAGAGGCATTCCAAAGGTATGAAAATTCTCTTCGTAATGAAGAAATGATTTGGATATTGAAGTCTAAGAGATTACAACTTAAGGTAGGGGATAGAAACACTTCCTACTTTCATAAGTAAGTAAGAGCCAGGTTATGGAGGAATAATATTAAAGAGACAAAGACTGCCAATGGGGATACTCTCAACACTTTTGACAAAATCAAGGAAGCAAATTTTCTTCATTTTAAAGACATTTATAATGAAAAGGAGGGCATAGAGTCATAAGTTACAACTGCAATGTTGAATAATATTCCAACAAGCATCTCCTTTGAAGAAAATGAAAATATCATGGAGGGGGTATCAAAAGAGGAAATACAATCTACAATATGAGAATTGAATCTAGATAAAGCTTCCGGGCCAGATGATTTTACTATCCATTTTTATAGAGTCGTTTGGAATACTATCAAATACAATTTAGTGAGAATGCTCTAGTATGTTCAAAAATATTTTAGAATGGGAGGAGCTACAAATTATTCACTCCTCTCCCTCATACATAAAGAAGAAAATCCAATGTATTTTTGTAGGTTCGGGATGATCCCTCTGTGCAATGATTCTTACAAAATAATAAAAAAAAATCATAGCATCTAGGCTCAAAGTTTTTCTCCCCAAAATCATATAAAAAAATCAAGGTGGTTTTATGGAAAAAAGGTAAATCACATATAACATAATTCTATTATAGGAAGTTGTTCATATGATTAAAGTTAAAGGGGACAAATGGATGATAATTAAGATTGACATGGCCAATGCATTTGACTGGGTTAGAAAATTATTTCTCTTTTATGTTTTCCATCGGTTTAGATTCATTTAAAATTTCATATGATGGATCTCTACTTGTATTAGCAATCCTTGGATTTCACCCTTGGTCAATGGGCACCCCTACAAGTTTTTTTAATGCAAGTAGAGAATTAAGGCAAGGTTTCCCCCTATCTCCATTTTTATATATAATTATGGTGGAAACTCTAAGGAGGAAATTGGAGAGTGGTTAGGCTCATAGTTTGCTTCCAAGAATTCAAATGGTCAGAGGAGTGATAAGGATACACCACTCCCAGTTCGGAGATGATACTCTACTCTTGGGAGGAACTTCAGTCACAATAGCCAAAATATTCAAAGACAACTTGTACCTATTTACTTAAGCATATGCAGGATCAATTAACACCTCAAAGTCAAATATATGCCATGAATGTATGTCAAAATTCTCTTGCAACTCTGTCTAATGTTTTTCATTTTCCATACAAGGATGATTGGAATTCTTTAACATATCTAGGAATGCCTATTTATCTTCATTCTTCTACTCTATCTCGTGGCAACAAATTTTAAGCAAAATCATGTCAAAATTTGTGCAATGGGGAACTCAATGGTTAAATATAGCAAGGAGAATTACACTCATCAAAGAAATGTTATATTCTCTCCCTATTTATCAATGTTCAACTCTATTAGCTCCAACAGGGGTACAAAAACAAATAGAAAAGGAGATTCAAAATTTTCCGTGGCAAGGTGGAAAATCCAACAATAAGGGGTTTCATCTAATCATCTGGTACATAGTGTGGGCACTAAAAATGCCTGGTGTTTTAGGGATTCTTGACCCTGGATTGATGAACTTGGCCTTGGGGGGAAAGACCTTATGGAGAATAGTTACTAGGAAATATAATTGGTGGAAAAATTTCTTAGTCAAGAAATCCTTCACTAGACCAGAAAAAGATGTTTGAATGAGCCTCATCTAGCTATGAATGGTTCTCCAATATGGAAATCGATTAATGCAGTTGTTCCCATAATTCAATCATATCTTTCATGGGTTCTAGGAAAGGGGGGCTCAACAAATATTTGGCATGATAATATAATGGGGAATAAGCCTTTGGTACATACAAATGAGTTAGAATTTTTGAAGTGTTGGTTGGATTCCATTGGAATCAGAACTATTGCTGATATATCTACTTGGAACACTAACAAATGGTGGGAGGGTTGGAATTTTGGAGAAGTTCCTCTGAGACTAACATCTCTAGTCCAGAAAATGAAAGTCCTTTAAAGAGGATGTGCACAAAAAATTCAGTCTAGTCGTGATCAACAAGGTTGGAGATCGTCCATATATACAATAAATAAGGGATATGAGTTGAAATTGGCCAAGAAAACCCTTCCCCCTAAATCCACAATTTGGGCAAAATTTTGGCAAGTTGATGGGATCCCTAAAATAGACACATTTTGTTGGGATTTAGTTAATGAGAGAATACTAACAACATAAAAATTGGCTAAAAGAGGGATCCAAGGACCTTCAAGGTGCACTATCTTCTTGGACAATTTTGAAACTATACCACATTTAGTTTGGGAGTGTAGTTACACTAAAATTGTTTGGAAAAAGGATTTGATGGGATTTGAGAATCAATTCCACAAGTTAGCAACATTGAAATATATTTTTGGGAAGTGGGGTTTCACATACAAGGTTCCGTTATGAAACAAACAACAATTTAAACAAGTATGGATAACACTTCCAAAGTAAATATGCTGGAAGATTTAGCTAGCTAGAAATCAAGCAATCTTTAGTTAGGAGCACTATACCGAGCTTCTAGCGAAGGTTTTTAGTGTTGCAAAATTTGGCAAAAATTTCAGAAAAAACCTCTACTACAACATCCTCTATTTACTGTAGAAGTTTTAACGATGTTCCATATAACTAAAAATATTTGGGTGGGTAGAGCTTGTAGTGGAGGTTTTTTTCGGTGCTTTTATTGTCAAAATGCATTGGTGCACTATTTACAAACCCACCCCGATGCATTAATATAATACGAACATACTAGTGTGTTTATAATTATTGCGCATTGGTTTCTCCCTTTTCATTGTATGCAGAGAACCGATGCTCTTATAATTTCTATGCACCAATTTCACCTTGTTTTTGTATGAAAAATCGATGCTTTTAATTTTTTTTACACCTCAGTGAATTTAATATAGAGTTGTTGATGCTTGAATCCGCCAGGACCGAAATGACAACCTTATGAGGACATTAGTCCTCCTTCGTTTTTAGAGAGGTGGTTCTCCTCTTTGGCTAAAATATATATCTTTGAATATCTTGGAGTAGGGAGAGTGCTAGACAACAAACCCCAAATCTTTATTGCTAGGATTTATATGAAAATGGTTCTTCAATAACTCAATATTATTTTTATGTGCGACAAAAGTCTTTTAATCAGAAAAGATCGAATGAGGGTTTCAACATCAAAATTAAATTGTGATCAACGTCACACACAATATTCTTAATAATATATAAATACATCCATATATTTTTCATAGGAGAGAATGATTTGATCATCTCAAAGAATTTTAACAAAGTACTGCAATCAAGATCAAAAGATAATTTGATAGGTCAATCTCAAATACCTGATACTTAAAACTCAAAGGTACAAGATACATTCAAGATCAACCTCGAAGCAATTCTTTGTGGAGTTTTATTCATGAAAGATGTTCTTCATTACAAAACATTTGACAACCATATATGTGGATGCAAATACTCCATGATCATATAATAAAATATCTTAGAATAATATAAGAAGAACACTTAACAACTCAACCTTGTGCCCAACTCTGAGATTCGATCATAAAACTATGAGAAGTGGTGTAGAAGAATATATAATAAAAAAATGGAGAAGATGGAGATTTATTTATTTTGATTAGAACCTTGATTGTGTATCCATGGTTGTACCTTATTCTTCCTCTGATCTTCTTCCCTGCCCCTCTGACAATACTGATTATCGGACCCTTTGATGAAGCCTCTCTTCTCTTTTTAATAAGAGATTTTCTAACTACTTGAGTAGTTAGGGTTTATCCCTTCTAGAAATTTCTGTACAAGTTTCTTCTTGAAACATTTCCTTTAATTAATGCCTCATTAATTGATTCACATCATTAATACAAGTATATTGAAAGTGGGCCCCTCTCCTTTTTTTAATAAAAGTTTTAATTACACTTTTATTTTTTGAAATTTAATTAATTTCCCTTTAAAATAGGATGACTGTGTTTTAATTATCTGGGAATGATAATAAAATTTTTAGCCATGGAAATAATTTCATATGTGATATTCATCATCTTATCTTTCCAATGATATAAAATTTGTCCAAATCCGTCTCCTGGATATCAAGATATGAGCTCATGAAGTTGAGTTGTCACACATGCCCATTAAAAAATGCAGCTATCTGATATTTTAATTTCTGAGAAAAATGTATCAACTTTCAACACTTGAAATCTGTACCACCATATTCTACATCAAAATACATTTTCAACGTTATAAATTTTGCTGCAAACGAAGGTAGGTCAGGAGCTCAAGATATAGCCTTTGCAAGAACATGACTCAACCACTGTCGATCAAGTTTGATTGGTAAATGTGGACCCTTGATTTAATTTCAACCTCCTTTGTTGAATTTAAAATTTTCTTTATTATTCTTATCCCACATGTACGAGAATAAAAGAGTCTTAGTGGTATATAATGTTAATGTAACATACACTTGACAAGAAATAAAGGAGAGAGGAGGCTATGGAGCTAGGAGGATTTGACCCTTGGAAAATTGTTGAATATAATAATAATTTTGTATGCCCAGTCAACCACCAATATGCCTAGTCATCAAGGATGAGTCACACAACCAAATGTTTCCACATGTCATCACTCGATAGGCCAACAATTTTCCAATAAGAATCTACCATAAGTCTCCAATAAAATCATGCCATGTGTCACTTTTGTATGCCACCACATGTCTCCATTAATTAGTTTCCATGTGGCACCATCCATTTAACTTCCATGTGGATATATATCATTGTTTAATAAAGTGCCATGTGTCACTTGGATATGTTCCTCATAGAACTTAGGATAGTAAAAATATTATTAAAATAATATGGCAGGTTCACGTAAAGAAGCGGAGAGGAGAGGTAAATAGTTGTAAAATATTCTAAGTATTGAGAATTGGCCGGTGTATATAACATATGAAATAAATATCACCAACCCAAATAAATATCACCAACCCTCACCAACTCATGAATCCGTGAACCCACAGTAACTCATATATATTTTTCTAAGTGTTGGATAAGTTACATAATAAAGAGTAGTAAAAAGAGTTGTGTGCATTGTGAAGGTGGCGGAAGTCAAAGTGCATTGTGAGAGTAGGGGAGATAAAACATACTCTTAATAAATATCACCAACCCGCCAACCTCGGTAAGCCATAGTAAATAAGACTAAGTCTGGAAAGTATATAATGGATCATGCGAAATATGGAAAATATGAAAAATGAAAAGAAATATATAGGGAATAAAAGGAATTACGTGAAATTTGGGAAAAAAAAAAGGGGAAAGGAAAAAAATGGAAAAATGGATTAGTGAAAATGGAAAGGAAAATAAAAAGAAATGGAAAAATAAAGTAAAAGGGAAATGAATGTGAACTTGGAAAGTAATAAGGAAAAATGGTGAAGTGTGGAAAATGGTAAGGGGAATATGAAAGTAATGAGGCAAATGGGAAAAATGACTAAGTATAAAATGAGAGAATGAATAGAAGTGAAGGGAAAGGAGAGGAGAGAACATGTTCAACCATATTTATAATGTGAAAAAAAAACTAGGAATCATCAGATATACACATTATGTATTTTTTTACAGAATAAAATATTAGTGCATATAGTAAATTAATATGCACCGGGGCGTCAACCATATTTATATGCATTAGGTCGTCAACTATATTTATATGCACTGGTGCATCAACCATACATATACACATTAGTACATTATAACAATGCCATTGAGAAATTGAAAAACATTTTACAAAGTTTTGTATTCAACTGATGCTTTATGAATTAAGAAAAGTATGACTTCCTAAGTATTGTTTATTACGCATCACCAACCTGTGAACACATTTAAGACATGAAAGTTTCTGTATAAAAACAAATATTATTTCCATTTTAAACTCAACTGTGCTCTTTGTAAGAAAATGCATCTTGGTGCTTATCTATTTATAATGCACACTGTCGATCGTGATTTTTTTTTTAAATATTATTTCTAATTTAAATTAAGTAGTGTTGCTGACATAAAAATTCGCATCGATGCTCTTCCTATGTACATAATGGACCGTTAACTGCGAAGATGTTTAAAAATTGGCATCGACAAGACGGTTTGAGATCCAATGTAATGAGTGGTTTCATTACAATGGATAGAAAACACCCATATATAAATAAACAAACCCTATAAAAAATTTGTTGGAATTTTTTTGTTGCTTTTGAAGTATAGAAAGAGAAAACAAATAAAATAGTGATAAAAAGAGGGCTTTCGATACTAAAGATACCTATGAAACACTTTTTTTTTTGGGAATGCACTAAAAACTGTTTGAATCAAATAGGGGATATATTAAGATGATTAATAGAATGAAGTCATATACCTAAAATATCTCCTTTACATATTTCTATGTGATCTATAGTAATCCCTTTGAATTTAGCTCTGCAAAAAATATCCACCCACTTTGAAGTCTTTGCTGATAATTCTCTGTTGCACAAATCTCCCTTCTAAATTTTGTCAAAAAATAAAAGAAGGAATACGGTTTTCATTTATAAACACAAAACGTAAATTCCCGCTCATTTTTTAGTTGTATATTTTAGTGCATTGATGATAAACGCGTGTTGTTTTTTTTCAAAACTTACTTTTCTAGTGCTCTATATAGTGAGTAGCACACCGAGATTGTGTGTACATATAACACACTGATTTATTTTTCGTAATACATTTCCACACATTGATAGTAAGCACATATTATTGTTTTAATTTTCTTCAATCAGTGCACTATATAGTTAGAAATGCACCAGTGCGGTGTGTAAGCAATAATGCACCGTAAAACAATTTAATTTGCAAAATGCAAATGAAAACATCCACATTTAAATTTTGTGGAGGCTTTGCTTTATGGAGGCAATAACGGAGGTCAGTCTTAGATGCTTCCCTCAATTAAACACATTGGTGCATTTGGTTTATCTATATGCACTGGTGCATCTTTATATGATTAATTGCATAGTTAAGTTATAAAATTTATTCAATTTTTTTTTGGAAGTTAGATTGTTCTACGCTTCCCAAAATGATGATTTTGGATCAAATGCAGGAAAAAAGAATTATAATATCAAATGACCAATTCTATAGATTCCAACTCATTTCATATCATTGGAAGTCCTTCAATTTATATCACGCCGATTATAGTACGGTTATATTTTCTTTATAGTTCATTTATCTCATTGAATTTATGTTATGTATGAAGGGGTAGTTGAATAATTGTTCATTGAATTTTGTAGGATCAAGATTCATGATCGAGTTCATATGCTCAATATATTCTAGTAGTCCGAAAATTCTACAAGATCTTATTAGGAGAAAGATACCGCAAGAATATGTTTGATGAAAATGGATAGCTTCTTTACCCTACCAATCGTAACATGCCATCTTCCAACAACCATCTTGGGTCAATGGTATTACACTGTGAATTGGATCTCTTTTATGTAGAAATCCTCGTAGGGCATAAGAAAAAAATGATTAAGTAATTGTACTTTTGCATTTTCAATTGAACTAATGTAAATGTGTTTCTTGATTTGACATTTGTCTTATAAAGTGGTTGGTTGCATGTTTATTATTGGGAAAAAATGTCCATGCTTCTAATAACTGTTTGGTATAATGTTTGAACATATTAAATGCACCATCTACTGTTTCAACCCATTACAATGTCAAGTCACAAGCTTATTGCTATACGATCACAGCTCAGAGAGGAAGCATACCGAGAATGGTTGAAACAACCACCTATTTAATTTCCACTAAGTCCTGAGTCACCAATTCAAAACCTCTACAGTAACACTAGTTTTTCACATGTTGGGGATGAAGGAAATGATATAGAGGTTGGTATGGATATTTCTTGCAGGATACCCAAGCCATGGAGGGAATGTTGTTAGATGCATTCTAGAAAAATGAACTAGGGGATAATGCTGATGTCGTAGATACCTTATTCTAAATCCAGAAACCTTCTTCCACCACCCCTCTCTTTGGTCGAGTACAAGGGTCAAGGTCTACCCAAATAGGGATAACAATGTTATTGTACAACTTGAAATCAATGCATGGTATGTCAGATGCGTATTTCTCAAGACTTTTGAGGTGACTAACCATTAAGTCCCCTATTGTTTTAAGGAATCTTGTCACACAATAAAGGAAGAAAAGGGTCGATTTTATTCATGCCTAATGACAATGTACATTTATATTTCCCACTAATTCCATGTTACTCAAAGATAAGGTACTTCCGAGTGATAATGTCTTGTCCAATAGTTGCGTAGAGGTTTTTTGTTTTTTGAAAATGTTGGGTCTTGAGTACATATCATACTAGACATGTCTGAATTATTGTATTCTATACAAAACCAAATATGTGGACAAAGAGATGTTGATAATGTGGGCATGAAATGTACCATAAATAAATAAAAAATGGTAAGGGACATGGTACTCCTCATAAGATATTGAAGCACATGCCTATAATTCCAAGGATTCAAAGACTCTTTCGTTGAAAACAATTAGCCATGTTGTAAAGATGGCATACCTCACATAGAAGTGAGTCAGGGGTTATGTGAATCCCAACGAATTCAATAGCCATGAAGTATACAGAGGATACATGGCCCAATAAATTCAAGGATGATGTATATGTTAGACAACTGAGAGCGGGGGGTGAATCAGTTGTTACTGTGCTTAAAAAATTATGCCCATTTTAAACTCATTACAGAACACTCAATGATGATCACAATAATTCAAGGAAGTAAGCAATAGAGTATTCAACATCAATCAGACATATGAAGTATACAGAAACAGATATTCCCGAGGAAACCCATAAAGGGAGAAAACCTCTTCTTCTTCGAATGATAGAAAGTCTTTTTATGTTCTGTACATCATCTATCTTTGAGCACCAACTCAATGTGAGGCTACCACCTCTAATTTACAAGCCGCAACTTGCTGAGAGCACCAAATCTCTTGTTTCTCTAGCACCCACTATAAGGAAGTGCCAAATCCCTGAGTGTTCCATCACCAACTGGATGGAAGCACCAACTTCCAATCACACAGGCATCAACCTGTACAACAGAGAACAATAGTTATCCTTTGCACCACCCTACCACCCTGGTTTTTCTAGCTGTAACCAGATGGAAGCTACAACTCCCTCTGTTCAAGAACCTACTTGAAACTCTGAGGACAATAGTCCTCCCTAGCACCACCCTACCACCCTGAGATATAAATATTTGCTTTCTAAAATTTATTACAGTGATACAGTATTTATCAATGGGTTACCAGTCTCATCACTTTTCGGATACACTGCTCTTCTCTACCTGGATCAGTGTGTTCTTGCTCATATATTCTTGTGCTTAAGTTCTCATACAGTTTGCTGTTTTCACCATTTCTACTATGTCCATCTTATGTTCTTCATCTATGCATATTTCACGCTCTGTTCCTGCTGTCTCCTTGATCACATACAATTCAAATTGGTTTACCGAGAAACAACAACCTCTCTATGTCATGAAAATTTTCTTTTATTCCTGCTCTCATCATCCGTTACACTTTGCATCTCCAACGCTCAAGTCGAGAATCTCAAAAACCCTCAGGAATCACGATTCCAATGCTTAAGAACAATGATTCAACCACTTAGGAACAATGATTCAGTTAGTGTAACTAAATCATAATTGATCAAGAAATCATGAGATGAAACAACAACCCTTCAATTAGATTCTGTTTGAACAACACCATTGGATTATTGACACAGAGGAATTTTGACTTTTCAATGCATAACCTCTGATGTGGAGCCTTGAAACGCTAGCTCCTTCCCTTATCTTTCACTGATGTGACCTTGGGTGATGGTCTCACGTGACCACGTGATTGCGGGTGCAATCTATTTTCTCATTATCCCCTTGTCGCATGTGACCTCGGGATACGTCCTTGTGAAAGAAAATGATTGCAGGCATGTCCAAGAGTGGTTTTGGATCAACCCCTTTTCTGCTCGCAATCCACCTCTAGCTTCCATGTACACTTTATCCAAAACTGTGGTTTCAATTGCGTCCCACCCTTAAATTTTTAAAGTTCACACACCTTCAATCCCTACAATGCGATGGGACTGTCGATCTCACGATCTTGACGGTTCTCTTGAACTGATAGATCATATATAACCTTATTAAATAAACGACTGTGATATATTTCGTGATCCAGGCTACGGGAGTTTCAAATCTCAAACCTTGCTTTCCTACGTACACCAATCTTCTAGAGTCGATGATCTGCAGACAACCGTCCTTCTTAATCGACGACTCAACCTCTACTTCGGGAATTTTACATTTCAAATAGATCAACGGTTCTACAACCCCTTACTCGATTCAACGATTGATATTTCTTTCTCTACTCAGGGCTTCGACGATCTCAATTCTCAACCTTCACACTCTCCCATAACGCTTTTACCCAAAGTCCACAGATTCCTACCATGTGTCCTCCTCAAATCAACGGTCCTCGTTCACTTCGGGACTTCGACCTTCAACAATTTCAAACCTTTCTCCCTCACATTTTCCTGTAGTAGTTTCACCCAAAGTCAACGATCTATCGACACGTACCCTCTTGCATGATCAACGATCATAAGTGACTTTGGCCCTTCGGGACTTTAGGCTGATCGCTGCATCATTCTCCTCTAGAGTGGTCACCTACTAAATAAGTCATAGACCATGGAGACCGCTTGCTGTCAGTTAACACTTCCACTTACACTGTCCTTCCACTGTACTAGATCAACGGTTGAGAATGCACCCGAAGTGATCTTTTGGTCGGACGACTCATGTCCATTTTGGAACTTTAGCATTAGGGACTTTAGGCATCTGTTGGTGGTGAAACTCCCGAAGTGACGTAACTTGCTTATGTCATTTGATGATGTGGCACGAGATGAGTGTCTACCATGTGTCACTCAGATTCATGATTTTCACGTACTTGAAATTCCAATTTCAGCTTGACACTTGTCATTATCTGACTGTGCCATGTGTCTTTGTAAGTGGTAATGAGAGAGGAGGGTCTGAGTTGACAGGAAGGTGACACATATGAGGGTCCCACATGGGAAATACCACCAACTTGGACCCCCCCCACGATGAAAGGCAGAAAGGTCAGGGGTGGGGTTCGATATGCCCTGTCGACCATAGATCTGAGTGCCTGATTATCAGTTGCTGAGATTAGCACACCCTTCTTCTAACTTATCATGTCCTTCCACTTTATAATGATATGACTGCTGAAATTTACTCCGGCTCTCCGGACTTCGGGGATTTCAAATCTCAAACTTTGCTCCCCGTTTATCCTATCCATCACTTAATTTGATTCGAAGTTCGTGAAGACTCTCAAAGCAGATCCACGATCAAGGATTTTGATCTGGATCACGTTTATGTACTGGACTTTCCCTTCTGAGATTTGATCTCTACATATTGTTCGCTTCTCCTCCCGAGCTTATGCTTTTCATGTTTGCCATCATCGTTGTTATTCTTTCCATCAATGACAAGCACAGGCATCCTGTAAAACTTGCCAACAATATCCCCCTTTGGCATTGATGGAAACCCTAAAAGCATGCACTATTCTGCTTAGACCTATGATTGTAGGAACCAAACCACACCTTTTCTCCCCCTTTGACATCAATGTCAAAGAAAGCATGCTCCCCTTGAGTTGTTGCAGTATTTTTTCATAGGTATCAGATATTCAACCAACACATACTTCCCCTGATAGGATGGAATATCTTAGGTGAGAGAAGGGATGACACCCATATTCTGATGAAGATATTCAAATGGTGTCTTGGCTAGGGGTTTAATAAAGATGTCTACAATTTGTTCTGTGGAAGGAATATAATTCAGCTAAAAAACTATTTTTGTAACCTGCTCTTTGAGAAAATGATACTTTATTGGTATATGCTTCATTTTTGAATGGATAACATGATTCTTCGAGACACTAATGGCACTGGTGTTATCATAGTGAAGTGGAATGGGATCAATATAAGTTACCTTCAAATCTGCAAGAGTTTGTATCATCCATAAGATCTGAGTGCAACAAGTAGCAACAACAATGTACTTTTCCTCTATAGTTGATAATGAAATATATCTCTGCTTCTTACTAAGCCATGCTACTAACGAATTACCTAAAAAGAATGCACCTCCACTGGTTCTCTTTCTCTCACTATAACAATTTTTCCAATCAACATCTGAATATGCAGTTAATTGAAAATTCTGATTTTTAGCATACCAGAGACCATAAGTCATTGTACCCTTCAAATATTTGAATATCCATTTGACAGCTGCTCAATGAATTTGTTTAGGAGAAGACTGAAAATGACCTACCATTCCAACAACTTGCATTATATCAGGACGGGATGTTGTGATGTCCAAAAGACTGCCTATCATTGATCGATATGTTCTTTGATCAACATTAGGTGAAATATCATCTGTACTGAGCTTGCAACCAACCACCATAGGTGTACTAACATGAGAGGAATAATCCATCTGAAACTTATTCAACATCTCTTTCAAATACTTTGGTTGAGATATAAATAGCCTTGAATAACTCTGATTGATTTGTAAACTAATAAAATATGACAGTTCTCCTATCAAGGACATCTCAAACTCAATCTGCATTGAATTAGCAAACCCCTGAACTGAAGGGTCATTAGTGCATTAAAAAATAATGTCATCTACATAAACCAAAATAACTAATAAATCATCACCTTTAGACTTAATGTACAGATTATTGTCAGCAGTACCTTTCTTGAACCCTTTGTCCTGTAGAAATTTGTCCAGTCTATAATACCAGGCTCGCAGTGCCTGTTTCAGACCATATAATGCCTTTTTCAACTTATAGACATAGTCAGGATTATCTGTCAGTGAAAATCATTTAGGTTGCTCCACATATACTTCTTCTTCTAGATCTACATTAAGAAATGATGAATTAACATCCATTTGATATACTTTAAAGTTATTATGACATGGATAGGAAATAAATATTCTGATGGATTCCAATGTTTCCATTAGTGCAAAGGTTTCATCAAAATCCCATCCTTCAACTTGTGCATACCCTTGACAGAGCAATCTGGCTTTGTTCTTAATAATTTGTCCTTGTTCATTCATTTTATTATTAAACACCCATTTAGAGCCAATTACATTCTTATCTACAGATCTATGAAGAAGCTCCCAAGTATTGTTCTTCTCAATTTGATTCAGTTCCTCATTCATTGATTTTAACCAATTTAAATCTTTACTGAATTCATTAAAGTTCTTGGGTTCCACCATGGATATGAAGGTTATATGTGATTGCTCGGTGTCTTTGATTATCCTTCTCCTGGTTTTTACACCTTTTTATTTATCACCAATTATCTAACTTGTAGGATGATTCTTTTGAGTAATTATGGAGGAAGGATTTGATGCTGTCTGCTGATTTGAGTCAGCCTGAGTATTTGTATCTTCATCTAACTCAAATCCTTATTTTTCTGATTCTTGGACCTATTCATATTCAACTTCAGCTTGTCCTATGTAGCAGACTCAATATTGCTCACCTCTTTTACTGGGACTCCTTCATCAACCTTTAAATCAATGAAATCAACTAATTTATATAATCTTTTATTAAAGCATATATATCCTTTACTATTGGTAGAATATCCTAAGAATATGCCTTCATCAGCCTTGTCATCATACTTTCCACAATTTTCATTATTATTCTTTATGTAGCACTTACTCCCAAAGGCTTTGAAGTGTTTGATTGAAGCAGGTATTCCATACCACAGTTCATAAGGTGTCTTGTCATTGTGTGGTATGAGATGGGATTTGTTAAGAATATGGACTGTTGTGTGCATTGCTTCTACCCAGTAGGTTTGACCAATGTTCTTCTCATTCATCATTGACCTGACCATTTCCTGAACTGTTCTGTTTTGCCTCTCAACTACTCCATTTTGTTGTGGAGTTCCTGGGATTGTGTATTCTCTCTTGATCCCATGTTTATCACATAATTCCTTGAAATCACTTGACAAAACTTCTCCTCCTCTGTCCGATCTTACTGCCTTTAACCTATTGCCTGTTTGATTCTCAGTTAAATCCTTAAATATTTTAATTTTCTCAAATGCTTCAACTTTTTCTTTGAGAAAAGAAACCCAAGTGATTCTAGAGTAATCATCAATGATCATCATGAGGTAGTTTTCCTTCCTTGTGCCTTCCTATCTTTATGGTCCACATAAATCCATATGAACTAATTGGAGTGGTTTCTCTGTTGAAGTAGAACTCTTGGATTTAAACTGTGTCCTGGTTAGCTTTCCTACTTGGCAGGGTTTACACACAGAATTTTGTGGATTTGATATTCTTGGAAGATCTTTTAGCGCCTCAAGATTTTTGAGCTTGACTAAGTGGTCAAAGTTTATATGTCCAAGTCTCCTATTCCATAACCAACTTTCATCATGTTTTATTATATGACACTCTTCTCTATCTTATTTCAACACATATACATTATTATCTGTCCTTATGCCTTTAGCCACCACTTGTCGTGAGTTTACAGAATTTATCTTACAATCTTTGGAAGTGAACACCACTTCAAATCCTCTGTCACACATTTGACATACACTGATAAAATTATGTTTCAGCCCATATACAAGCAGAACATCCTTGGCTTTTCCTTTACTATTACTCAAACTCACCATCCCTTTACCCTTGACTTTACCTGGTTCATCATTTCCAAAGGTCACATTTTCTGTTTTTCTTTTACTTATAGACATAAACTTATCCTTGTCTCCAGTCATGTGCTTGGAACATCCACTGTCTATACACCAAGGGTATTTTTGTTTTAGAGATGAAAGTACGAGACCACATTTTTCACTATCTTTCCTTTTCCATGTGCTAGCATTTCTAGATAAGGGTTTTATCCTTGGATTTGCTTTGTAATTCTTCAGATGGTAGTATGTAGCTTTGTGGCCGAAGTTATGACAGTTATAGCATTCGAGCTCATTGTTCAATAGGTCAAAGTGATTGGTGAAACTTTTTCTACTCATTGGCTGTTTAGTTTTATGTTGCAAAGATTTTTTATTTCTTGATCTCCTCAGTTGCATGTCTCTAACCTTAATTTGACAATTTGCAATCTTATGACCAAAGTTAGAGCAGTAAAAACAGTAACCATGAAAGAAATTTTGGTACCTGAAGGATGGCCTTCTTCTTGGCATTTGTTGTTCCATATTTTGATATCTTTGTTTTTGATAAGGGATCATCTTGTCTTTATTAGCTTTTGGTGGCAGACTACTCACATGGTCTGATTATCTGCTGACTTGGAACTTGATCATCTTTAATAGCTCTTTTCTTTCAGGCTATTTGCTACTTGAACCACTTATAGAGCCTAAACTAGTCTTCAACAAAGGATATATATGTTTCCTCAGAATGTCGTTTATTCTTTTTGAGGCTTTAATTCTTGGAATATTTTGGAGATACAATGATATAAACTTCTCCATCTCTTTTTTGGTTTTTACTACTTCTTATTCCAAGGCTTCAAATCTTGTCTTCTTCTCTGATAACTGTTGTTTCAGAATGTCCTCTATTTTCTTAGCCTCTTCTAATTCCACTTTTAGTAGGGCAAAGTCTTCATCAAGTTTTTTACTGTCTTTCTCAAACTGTATCAACAATTGTTTTTGCTTTTTATTCTTAAATCTGAGTCTAGCAATTTCTTCTAGGGCACTGATCAGTTCTCCTTCCAAGTCAAACGCAACTTCTTCATCATTAAAATCACTTCCTGTGCTTTTATTATCATAATCCTCTTTGGCCATAAGCATAAATTCATTAACCTTATCTTCACAAGCATAATCACTATCTATGTCTCCTGAAGAGTCATCATTGTTTACACATAAACTTTTCTTTTTACCAAATCTCTTGGATTTTTAGTTCTTTTCACCTTCATTGTTCTGGTCCTTCTTCTTGTGTGAACACTTAGATGCAAAGTGACCTATCTTTCCACAGTTAAAATATTTGAAGGGAAAATTGCCTTGGTACTTGCGTGATCCTTTCTTTAGTCTTCTCACAAATTTTGCTTCAATTTCATTAGGCTCAAAATCCTCATTCTTATCTGCTTTAAATCATGCTTCTCTAGAGGTGGGTTTATATTTATGTATCCTCATTTCATAAGCAGTCAGAGTTCCTAGGAGTTGTTCAATAGGAATAAATTTTAGATCATTAATTTCTTCTATAGAAAATACCTTTGGGTTGAACCTATCTGGCAGAAATCTCAAAATTTTCTGAACTAAAGAGGATTCCTCAATTTTTTCACCAAGTCCTTTCATTGCATTTACTAGTTATTCAAGTATCAGAAAGTACTTCCCAACAGTTTCATCCTCTTTCATATTTGTCTATTCAAACTGGAATTTGTAGTTTTGAATCTTGACACCCTTTACCTTCTCATTACCTTCATAACTGCTAATGAGTTTGTCCCACATTTCTTTGGCAGATTAAAAGTGCATAACTTTTACAAATTTTGCTTCTGTAATCCCACTCATAATAACATTCATAGCCTTAGCGTTGAAGCTAAATTCTAGCTTGTCATCCTTATAAGCTAGTACAATTGGCTTCACATAACCAATCTCTACCAAATCCCAAACATCCGCACCTAAAGCCATTATGTAGGTTCTCATCCTAACTTTCTAGAAGGAAAAGTTTGTTCCATTGAATAGGGGGCCTTATTTGTTGAAGTTCCTTCATGGCTAGTCATGTTTAAACTCTAGGATCTACCCTTAGATAAAAGGAACCCGATCTGATACCAATTGTTAGACAACTAAGAGGGGGGGGGGTGAATCAGTTGTTACTTTGCTTAAAAAAATATGCCCATTTTAAACTCATTACATAACACTCAATGATGATCACAATAATTCATGGAAGAAAGAAATAGAGTATTCAACATCAATCACACACATGAAGTATACAGAAACAAATATTCTTGAGGAAACCCATAAAGGGAGAAAACCTCTTCTTATTCGAATGATAGGTAGTATTTTTATGTTCTGTACATCATCTATCTTTGAGCACCAAATCAATGTGACGCTACCACCTCTGTTTTACAAGATGCAACTTGTTGAGAGCACCAACTCTTTGGTTTCTCTAGCACCCATTAGAAGGAAGCACCAACTCCCTAATTGTTCCAACACCAATTGGATGGAAGCACCAACTTCCAGTCACACATGCACCAACCTGTACAATAGAGAACAATAGTTCTACCTTGCACCACCCTACCACCTTGGTTTTTCTGGCTGCAACTAGATGGGAGCTACAAATCCATGTGTTCAAGCATCCACTTGAAACTCTGAGGACAACAATCCTCCTTAGCACCACCCTACCACCCTGAGATATAAATATTTGCTTTCTGAAATTTATTACAGTGATACAATATTTATGAATGGATTACCAGTCTCATCATTGTTCAACTACACTGCTCTTCTCTACTTGCATCAGTTTGTTCCTACTAGCATCTTCTTGCGCTTAAGTTCTCGTACAGTCTGCTGTTTTCACCATTTCCACTATGTCCAGCTTATGTTCTTCATATCTGCATATTTCACACTCTGTTCCTGCTGTCTCCTTGATCACATACAATTCAAATTGTTTTACCAAGAAACAATAACCTCTCTCTGTCATGACAGTTTTCTTTTATTCTTTCTCTCATCATCTGTTACACTCCACATGTCCAACGCTCAAGTTGGGAATCTAAAAAATTCTTAGGAATCATGATTCCAATGCTCAGGAACAATGATTCAGTTAGTGTAACTGAATCGTAACTGATCAAGAAATCACGATATGAAACAACAACCCTTCGATCAGATTCGGTTTGATCAATGCTCTTGGATTATTCACGCAGAGATCTTTTGACTTTTCAATGCGTAACCTACGATGTGGATCCTAGCAACACTAGCTCCTTTCCCTATCTTCTGCTGATGTGACCTTGGGCGATGGTCTCATGTGATTGTGGGCGTGAGATCTTTTCTCTTTAGCCCCCTGTCGCATGTGACCTCGGGCTATGTCCTTGTGTAAGCGAATGATTGAGGGTGCATCTAAGGGTGGTTTGGGATCAACCACTTTTCTCCCCGCAATCCACCTCCATCTGCCACGTACCCTTTCTCCAAAATCATGGTTTCAATTGTAGCCCACCCTTAACTTTTAAAATTTCATCGACCTTCAATCCCCACAATGCGACGAGACCGTTGATCTCACGATCTTGACGGTGCTCCTGAACTTACGGATTAGATATAACCTTCTTAAATCAACGACTGTGATCCATTTCGTGATCCGGGCTCTGGGATTTTAAAATCTCAAACCCTGCCTTCCTCCATATGCCAATCTTCCAAAGTCGATGATCTGTGAACACCTGTCCTTTTTAATCGATGACTCAACCTATACTTCGGGAATTCGATCTTTCAACTAGATCAATGGTTTTGCGACCCCTTACTCGATTCAACGGTCGAGATATCCTTCTCTACTCCAACCTTTGACGATATCAATTATCAACCTTCACGCTGTCCTAGAATGGTTTTAGCCGGAGTCCACATATTCCTGCCACGTGTCCTCCTCAAATCAACAGTCCTCGTTCACTTCGAGACTTTGGCCTTAGGCAATTTCAAACCTTTCTCCCTCGCGTTTTCTCAGAGTAGTTTTTCCCGAAGTCAACGATCTATTGACACGTATGCTTCTGAATGATCAACAATCATAAGTGACTTCGTCCCTTTGAGACTTTAGGCTGATCACTGATTCATTCTCCTCTGGAGTGGTCACCTGCTAAATAAGTCATAGACGGTGGAGACCGCTTGCTGTCGGTTAACACTTCCACTTACATTGTCCTTCCACTGTACTAGATCAACGGTTGAGAATGCACCCAAAGTGATCTTCAGATCGGACGACTCATGTCCATTTTGACACTTCGGGTCTTTAGGCATCTGATGGTGGTGAAACTCCCGAAGTAAAACTCCCGTAGTGACGTAACTTGCTTATGTCACTTGATGATGTGGCATGAGCCGAGTTTTTTTCACGTGTCACTCAGATTCATGATTTTCATGTATCTGAAATGTCGATTTCATATTGACACTTGTCATTATTTGAATGTGCCACGTGTCTTTGCTGACGTGGGCGAGACATGTAGGCAGTGTAGTGGAGTGTGAAGTGTAGTGGGTAGTGGAGTGTGACATCTGAGCACGGAGGTGGTATGTATGAGTTGTTTGGTGGTTTACTCGGAGGGGGGATTAGGCAGTAAGTAGTAATGAGCGAGGGGGTCCGAATTGACAGTAAGGTGACATGTATGAGGGTCCCACATGGGAAATACCACCAACTCGAACCCCCCCATGGTTAAAGGCAGAAAGGTCAGGGGGGTCCGATATGCCCTGTCGACCGTAGATCTGAGTGCCCGATTATCAACCGTTGATATTAGCGTGCCCTTCTTCTAACTTATCCTATCCTTCCACTTTAGAATGATCTGATGGCTGAAATTTACTACGACTCTTCGGCTCTCCGGACTTCGAGGATTCCAAATCTCAAACTTTTCTCCCCGTTTATACTATCCGTCACTTAATTTGATCTGACGATCGGGAATACTCTCGATGCAGATCCACAATCAAGGATTTTGATCTGGATCACGTTTTTGTACTGCGCTTTCCCTTTTGAGCTTTGATCTATGCATATTGTTCGCTTCTCCTCTTGAGCTTATGATTTTCCTATTTTCCATCATCGTTGTTGTTCTTGTCATCAATGAAAAGCACACGATTCTTGTAAAACATGCCAACAATATAGAGCCTACGATTTAGCATAGTTATGAATGGATTTAACCCTTATTCCCTCCAAAACACCAACTATTCCATTTGGCCAATGGTATTGATTAATAACAATATCCCCCCGTGGTTTTCCGTGAAGATTGAACATCTTATGTTGGCTCTTATAGTCTCGGGTAGAAGACAAGTGAATAGAATGGATGTCTACCTCCAATAATTGATTGATGAATTTAAGAAATTATTGTAAGGGATACATGTATATGATGTATCAAGACCCATACAAATGGATAGGTCATTTATGTTGTATGGAATATGTGCGTACACCACACACGATTATCCAGGACTAGGAGTTTTCTTTGGTAAGAATGTTGATTAATGTTATTTGACATACTTCATTTGGTGCAACTATATTTTTGAAACTAAAATGCTTTGTATACAATAACATTGCAGGTATTGTAACAAAAGGTATCATGGAAGTAAATTTTGTGGATCTTATATAAAGGATAGGTGGTCCAACCACCTATGAAATCCAGTGTACGACTGCTCAAGGGTATTCCTCCCAGATGACCACTCTTATAGAAGTGTTGCATCTTCTTTCAATGGTAAACTAGAGAGAATCTAGAGACCTAAAATAATAACATCGATAGATTGGCTTAGGGCATGTGACATAGAGAAGGAGAAGGAAATGATAGAATTGTTTGATTTAAATGGGGAACCTATGTTTGATGATCCTGATTTTTTTGATGTTTATGTTGAGAAAATTCCCATTGGGATGAAAAGGAAATATATATTTTATTAGCTTCCATATTGGGAACATCTTAATATTGGCTACTTACTAGATCCCATACATATATTCAAAAGTGTTTCTTCTTTCTATTTTGTAAGTAAGAGTTTGTATTACCTTCTCTTGCTTAAAAATATTACATTCAGAGACTTTAAGGGATTGGGATACCAAAAATTGGAAACGAACCCAAGTCCCAACATTATCCAAAAAATAAAAATCCATAGAAGGGTCTAGAAAAGACATTGCAAATGTTTCATGAAAATTCTAACCAAGTAACAAGATGTGAAGAGAAAAATAGAACTAGAAACAAAAACTATAGGGTTATAGTGAGCACCCTTGATTGAATAAATTGTTATCCTTTCCACCTGTAAGGTTGTCCTTTTGGCATGGCTATAGAAGAATGGGCATGTTCGGGAAAACTTTACCTTGGGTTGACATATCCTAATATGGATGGAGAGAAACCAAGAGGGAGTAGATGGAAAGTAAAAGGGAGTGCTTGTTGTCCAATTGCTCTACCTTGAATCTTAAGTCTGGGACCACCCCTCGAACCTCAAATATAAGCTTCAACTGGTCCTATGCCAAGAGAAATTCCTTGGACTCTAAACAAGAATGGTCATCCATTAATTGTTTCTTTAGGGGATAAAAGAGAGGGCTTCCCTCCACCGATAGTGGGACCCCTAAAGTGAGACCACATTTAGATTAAGTTCCTACAATGGGAACATTATCTTCATCCAACCACTCCACCCAACATCCCTAGACCAAAGCATCCTTCGAACCAGGTGACATGAATGACCTAGCCAACTCCACATTTCTCATCATCTTGTACTGGTAGAACATTGTATTTCTTACCCATTTACTCAGTTGAAGGGGGATGGACAATGAGCTGCATCCCTGTCCTCCCGAGATACCTCCGATCTCGAAAAATGTGGCCTTGTTCCCTGACTCACGACATAGAGAGTAGAATGGTTCCAATGCCACCAATCAGGGAGTCCTTCAAAACTCCTTCCAACCTCTAGGTGATCCAAGATATGATGACATTCAAGGGTGAGCCCACAATTTTAAACTTCTCTTTAGAAAATTCCCCTCATCATATCAACACATCCAACCTTCATCTACAGAATGATCAAATTAACTCTGCAATAATTTTCCCTCTCGTAAATGGTACATTGATGCAGTGTGATGGTTCATGTCGCATGTGAAAACCAACATAGCACCTTAATTCTCTTTCCTCTATGGTTGTGGGTAGAATTTTCCATGCACTCTCCTTGAAAATGGATTCGTTGGGTGGGAAGGCATGCTTTCACCATGTCGTCCCTCATTAACTATAGCATGACACCCCATCTGGGGATGTATCTTCCTCCATGGATATTCTCATACATTCCAGGAACATAAGGTTCTCAAGTTCATGACTATAGCCACAGTCCAAATCTTGTTCCCTTTTCTCAACCCCAATATTAGCAAGCTTGTCCACAATTTTGTTGGTGTCACGCTGAACATGAGAGGGGATAAGAATGCAATTGGGAAGCAACATATATTTTAGATATTCAATATTTCTTAGGAGCCTCCTATTGGGAGAAATATTGGTTGGCTCTTAACCACTTAGTATCTTGGAAAACATGCCCATAATGGTTTTGGAGTTCCCTTCCATGATTAATTGATGAAATCCAAGTTGGTGGGTTTCGTAGATTCCTTGAATGAGAGCCCATAGTTATGAAACATTGTTCGTTTCATTCCCAAGGCTCCCAACTAATATATTATGAATATGGCCTTGATCATGTTAGAAAAATAGGATTACAGAGAAACAAAATAAAACAAATGTGGAAATAAAACACAAAATATACACAATAAAATAGAAACATAGATATATGTGGTTCACCCAGTGTAGGCTACATCCACTAGAGAAATTGTCAGCTCCTTCCTTTTTATTATCTAGAAAAATG
>CBVK0102183298.1:0-13012 GCA_900067695.1 Picea abies | reverse complement strand
TAGCCCACACTGGGTGAACCGCGTAAATTTGTGTCTCTCTTGTATTGTGTGTCTTCTGTGTTTTGTTTCTGCATTTGTTTTATTTTATTGCTCTGCGGTCCTGTTTTTCTAATAGCAAGTTCGTCACAAAATACCTTGTTTTTGTCACTCTTGTGCCAATCCCTTCGAAAGTTGATTCGTCGCAAACTTTATTATGCTTGTCGATCTTGTGAAAATATTCCTATATTGTTGGGTGTGCAATGATCTCCCTTTATTGTCTCTCTTGTGAGGATATCCCTACATTGTCTCATTTGTGACGATTTTCATCATTAGTCGTGCTTGCGACGATTTCCCTACTTAGTCATTTTGGTGATGATATTTCTTCATTGTCGCAATTGTGACAACTCCCTAGCATCGTCTCTTTTTCGACATTAATTCAGGTTCATCGCACATTCCATGTCACATGAAGTGACATTTGGGAGACCCAATATTCATCGGAAGAGCATCAAAATAGCCGTCACAAAATGACCCAAATTTGCTAGTGATGGAATAGTGGAAATGATTGATGTGATGAATGATGAGATAGATGGATGAAATATAAAATAAGAAAGAAAATATCCAGTGGAACGAAATCATGAAGAATATTTAAAGTAATAAGAAGTAGAAGAGGAAGAGGAAGATAATTCAGAAGCAAAGCAAGAGAAGCATGATATTCAGGTACCTCCAAAGACACATAGAAGATGAGTGCAAACGAATCATCCATCATAACAGATCATTGGAAATAAAGATGCAGGATTTGAAACTAGAAGGAGAATATGTTCACTAGAATAACAACACCTAGCATTTTTATCCACATTTGAGCCAAGAAATTTTAAAGAAGCCAACAAGGATGAATTTTGGATCAAATCTATGGATGAAGATTTAGATCAGATAGAAAAGAATGACACTTGGGAATTGGTTCCAAGGCTGAAGAACAAGAATGTAATCGATACAAAGTGTGTCTTCAAAAAAAAAATTGAATGAGGATGGATAGGTTACTAGGAAAAAAACAAGATTGGTATGTAAAGGACATGCTTAGGTTGAAAATGTAGAGTTTCAAGAGACCTTTTCCCTAATTTCCATAATGGAAGCAATCAGACTAATCATAGCTTATGCATGTTTTAATAATATTAAAGTGTATCATAGGGATGTAAAATCAACATTCCTAAACAAATAATTTGAGGAAGAAGTCTACATCGAGTATCCTGAAGGATTTCAACTATCACAGAAGGAAGATTTTTTTTTGTAGGTTGAAGATGGCCCTATATGGTCTCAAAAAATCCCCTCGAGAATGGTATTCAAGACTGGAAAAATACTTACAACAACAAGGGTTTAGTAAAGAAAATGTAGATAAAAATCTCTACATAAAGATAAATCAATATAGTATCATGTTAATTGAAGTTTGTGTTGATGAGATTATTTTTGGAAGTGATGATGACATGATGAGTCAGAAATTCTCCAAAGACATGTAGAATGAGTTTGATATGTCATTTCCTGGAGATTTGTCCTTCTTTTTGGGACTACATATATGTCACATAAACATAGGTATCTTCATATTTGAGACTAAGTATATCATAGAAATACTCAAAAGGTTTGGAATGGAATATTACAAACTAGTCAGTACTCCTATGCAGACCAGTTGAAAGTTAATTAAGGATGATGATTCAAAGGATGTCGACTAGAGACAATACATATCGATGATTGGTAGTTTTCTCTATGTGACATCTTCTAGACCAGATGTGATGGAGATTGTTGGAACGATTGCAAGGTTTCAAGAGGAACCAAAGGAATCACATGCTATGGCAGTAGAGATGATATTTAGATATATAAAAGGTACATAAGAATTAGTATTATGGTATCCAAAATGGAATTATATATCTCTTATTTCTACATAGATGTAGATTGGGTACGTAGCATTGATGATAGAAGAAATGAAAGTGGAGAAACATTCTACTTGGGTGAGTTTCTAGTATCATGGTTAAGCAAGAAACAATCATCAGTATCCTTATCTACAGTAGAAGCAAAGTATATTACAGTAGTAGCATGTTGTACCCAAGTACTATGGATGAAACAAACCTTGAAGGATATACATGTTGAATATGATGAGCCCATTCTAATACTTTGTGATAATATCAGTGCCATCAGTATTTCAATGAATCCAAGGATGCACTCCAAGATGAAACACATTTCGATAAATTTTCACTTTCTATGGGAAAACGTTGCGGAGAAGAACATCAGGGTCGAGTATGTTGGGACAAAAGAAAAGATCATAGATATCTTCACCAAACTGCTTCCAAGGGAATCCTTTGAGTATCTACGATAGAAACTTGGAATAATTTCTACCCCACAATGAATTTTGAATTATTTTCATATATATCATAGATTTACACGAGGAAGCACCAATGATTAAAAAACAAAAGGATAGTTCAGACAGGGGGAGAAAACCAAAGGAAAATTCAAACAAGGGGAAAATCCCAAAGGAAAATTCAAACAGGGAGGGAGCATTCCAAAGGACAATTTAGATAGGGGGAGCATCCCCAAAGGGAAGATACCCTTTTCCATTGATGTCAAAGGGGGAGATAAAAATCAGATGCATGGATGGAAATGAAGAGAATGAATAGAGGCATGATTCTAGGGTGAGTGATGGTCATAGGGGGAGCATGAAAATAATTGTTTCCATGCCATCATAGTTGAATTAGATTGTAGAGTGTTTCCATCAATGCCAAAGGGCCTGATTGTTGATATATTGGGTTGGTTTTCATTGATTTCAACCATTGAAGCAAGTCTGGTAAAAAATTGCGGTAGCCCCATAGGTGTGGTTTAGGAACCTTATTTTGTATGAATAATAAGGACATGAAGATCAATGAATTTGCAGGTAAGAGTATCATATATGGATAGTACATGTCATATCATTTTCGGTGATATGTGGTACGTCACATGTTTTTTCACGGTTGAGGAGATATGGCTTGGTGAAGTTGGAGCTCCAACCCTCATGAATATTTTAGAAGCACCTAGAAGGTCAACAAAGAAGTCAATTATTCTAGAAACTCCTAGAAAGTCATCTAGAAGTTTACTAGTAAAAGTGGTTTCAACTAGGAGTTAATAATGGGTAAAGTAGTTGCAACAAGAAAGTGGGTTATTCCTAAAAGAGGGAAGTTGGGTAAAACATTTAGAAGATGAACCCTAAAGGAAGGCTCTTGGAGAGTATAATAAGAGATCAAGAGACTCACATTATCACCTATTTATTTTATTGAATATCTATGTTGTAAAGTGTTATGGGAAGGTACTATTAACAAATCTGAAGAAGTGAGTATGAGGCAGTGATGTTCAGTGAAGAGTGAAGTTGTAATATTTGAAGGGGTGAAGTTGATCTTATTGTTCTAATGTTTTCCTAAAGACATACACAAGTTGTAGTGAACGAGAGTGCGAAAATCCATGAGTTGCATGAGCGGAGAGCATGGACATATGCATGATTCAATGAAGGAAAATGTGGACTCTTAGAAAATAAAATAATTCTTCAGGTTGTAGAGCCATCACGACAAAACCATCCATGATTCACAGTGAGACAAAGCACAATCATGTGCGAGTTTATAGATCATAGTGCATGGATCTATTGAGAAATACAAATATTTGAAGATCAAATCTATCAGGTCAACTATAGTTTGAGAGGTATGGTTTGAATGGAGTTGATGAAGTATAGGAGTAGTGACAAGTTGTGGAAGTAATAGTGAGATATATGATTGGTTGAGGAGATTATTATGATAGGTTATTTGTATAGGTTGTGTCAGGTTGTTTTTATAGGTTGTGATAGGTTGTTGGTATAGGTTTATGTGACATGTTTTTACAGTGAAAGGTTTCATAGGAACAAATTGATAGTGACATAATGACAATGGTAGTATCAATATTTTGGCACTTATATTTCAGGGTGGTTGGATAGGGAAAGGAAAGGGGATTGTAACCTCCTTTCGTTTGGTATCGAAAAACTAAGGGAGTTGTATCTTCCTTAAGGTTGGATCCTAAGAAATGAGGGGGTTGTAACCTACTTCCAGTTGTAGCTAGACCAGTCAGTATGAGTCATATTGGCACTCAGTCACCAACCTCTACTATTAATGTGGGAGATGTGTTGCTAGCCTTTGCTAGTCATGTTGGGGGAAAGAAACCAACCTCTGCAAGTCATGTTGAGAACAAAAGTCCTATCATTGCTATTCATATATGTGTCAAGTCACCAACCTCTGCGAGTCATTTTGGAGTCTAGTCACCAACCTATGTGAGTCATGTTTGAGACCTATCAACAACCTCTACAAGTCATGTTGAAGAAAACTCACCAGTTACTGTAAGTCATGTTGGGGGCATGAATGCTTTTTATTCGATGTTGATCCATTCTGATAGGTAATAATCTCAAAACTCAAAAATAGGTTAGAGTTTCTCCTTCATGGATTTTTACATTATCCATTTCTTGATTCTTTTGTCCTTAGGATTGATCCCACTGAGTTGTAACATGGAACCTCCTTTGTTGTTTAGAAATATTGTAATTCACGTGGTACAAACTATCATTCATGGTTGCCCTAGTTATAATCCTTTTTTTCAATTTGGTTCCCATGTTGATTTACTTTCATAGGCTTGGGAGTCATGTTTAGTCCTACCATTACATTGTAGTCAAGCCTCATGTCTTCTACTCAGTATTGTTTTGACGACTACCTACAGGACTCCCTCCATTACATTCTAAAGTCTCATTTAAGCTCTTTTCAAACTCTTTAAAAATGAAAATATTTTCGAGTGAGATTGTTTCCTTTCACACTCATTAAACAGATTGGAAAGGATGTATGTTCTGTATAATTTTACCCATTTTTTAGTTCTAATGGACTAACTACGAAAAAGGAATACTCTACTCAACATTGACTAGAAAAGTTCTCCTTGGTATTGTTTTACACTTTTCTGGGATAGAGAGGATAAATTTACAAAAAAAAACCATTATTAGAATCCTACTTCCTAATTTTGAGTTGTAATCGCATTTCATTATCGTGCTTTCCTTATTGAGACTAATTTCAGCTCCCAAATTTTTTTTATAATCCCATTTCCCCACCATTTCTCAGCATTCATCAAATATTTCCTTTCATATATCCTTTGCGTATTGACACTCCTTACCCCTAGAGGAAACATCCCTTCGAGTGTCCATATCCTATATGCATTCCATTGCATCAAGCATAGGTATGTTCCAATGCATAGAATTAGTTTACTTATTTGTGACACTCATTTCCTCTCTTGTATTGTAACAATTTTTTACCCCTTTTCCAGGCTTTAATAGTATGAAAAAGACAAAAAAAATAGAAAAACAAAAAAAAGGGGGAAGGAAAAGAGTATTATCTTCTATCGGTATAATTCTTGTCACATTTGAACAAAGAACAATTTTTTGAGTCCATTTGTCAAAGGTTTGGGTTTAGGATGGCCTTACGAAGATAAACACGTTACCCAAATCTTACTCCTCCAACTGGTTATTCATCCAATCCCTATGGATATTTTGTTGATGACTCCTGCATCGCAAAACATTTTCAATGTTCAGTGTTGAGTCTATGTTGTTTGAGTTATCCATTTGTCTCATTCTCTTGTTCAAAGGAATTCTAAACCCATGTTGGAAATTCCTCATAATTCCTGACTTTGCATGTCAGTCATCATGTAACAAGTTGTTAGCACTATGTAAATTTCCTTGGCTGTAACATAATATCTCAGAGGTAACCACAAACCTACTTTTAGATTGGAAGCTAGCCTCCTTCCAGTTCATAGAGGGATCTCTCCTACTATTTATTCAATAAATACAAGGGCCAAATTTCATGTGGATGAAAATTTTATGAAATGGTTGGTAGGGCTTAGAGAAACATCCATTGGGAATGTCATCATAGGGAAGATCAATTCTAGGTTTTCAGAACTTGGTAGAAAATAATTTAATATCATAGGCCAGAAAACCAACTATTGTTATAATTTCAATATTTAAATATGGATACATGAAAAGAGGAAACACTCAAAGCCAAACAAAGCATCCAACTTAGATGAATTTTTCATTAACTTATTAGTCTGAAAAATGAATATTTGAAACAAGATGGATACATAACATACTGAAATGATTTATGCATCAACAATTCATCATTCAAACAAAGAATAATACATTTAATGATAACAAAGAAAAAACACATACACTAAGAACACTGACTACAATAGTTGAACACAAGAATCTCTGAGTAAATGGATTCGACACTTGTCTATAAACCTTTCATTAATATCCAAAAATTGTTACAACACCAACATTCTCTTTCTTACTCAACTCTCGAACCCTTTTACAATACTCTTCCTCATAATATATAGAATTACATTACAATATAACTCAATTAGTTAGAAATAGTTAGGGTTTCACATTAAATAACAAGTTACAAACTAACTCCTATTTTTTAGGGTTTAGTTTTTAGCTAATTAAATTTGGCAAAAATATGTAAACTAGGTCGTAATATCCCTTCGAATATCCCAAACCATGACACCTATGAAAAAACTTAGAGAGGTTTTTGTATATGAACCCGTACTTGAGAAAAACCTCTTTCATTTTGTTGAGATATATCACCATAGGTTCAGAATATGATCTTGAAGTAAACAACAAAAACAATCAACTACAAGAAATTTTGCATTAAAATTTCACAACAAATATGGTAATTTAGCCTTTTATCCCAAATGGAGAACTAGTTTGGGATGATTCTTTGTCATAGAATAATTGACACTATGATGCCTCTCCACAAAACATTTGGGAAAAACCCAGTTTGTCTTTTTAAAGTTATGATGAAAATAAAATTTCACAACAATTAGGAAATTTGCTGCGAAATCTCTATTTCAGTAGTTTCCTTTGTGAACTCTCTTTCTCTCTCTGTGTCAATATGTGATAGTGTATTTTCCATTGTTGCAGTTAGAAGTCCATAGGTAATGTCGAGGATAGAAAAATATTCACAAAAATGACCAGGAGTTCTCCACATGCCTCATCGCTTCATCGATATTACATTGATATAAATACCATCGAACCTTGACACATGATCTTTAAGAGACCAGGACATGACTACAATACTTAATTACAAATAAAACACATTTTTTTGACATTATAAATTTACTCACTAGCATAGGCTCCAATGGGGATGCTATCCTCCCTGTGAGGGAGAAAAGAACCTGAATACCAATGCCTAATCCATTGGGTTTTTCCAAATCTTTCTTGCAACTTGCAACCTGATTCCTTCTCTAAAACAAAAACCACTATACAAACTAAAAATCACAACTGCACACTGCAAACTACAAACTGAATGCTGAAATAGATGCTTTCCAAGAAAGCTTATTTCAAACTACTTCCTACTCTATCTTCTTGAAACAATGGTCGAATTCAAGTAATGCAAAACTCCCAATGCGTCCAATCAAGAAAATGGATACTCACTCGATCTTTTCTCATACATTCATTGAGAAGACAAAAAAATTTAAGAGATGACAACTCAACATCCAATCTAAATCCAAATCATGTGCTTGTGAACAAAACAAGATGTACCTTCATGGATGATTCCAATACACAAGTAAGAGAATCCTCAAAAAAATGAAGAATAATATCTTGTTGATTAGTAAAAAGGAAAGGACATCTATTCTCTATAATTGTTAATTGTTTTGTTTCATGAAACCTTTCATTTGATTGAACCTTCTCAAATTGGAATGCGACAATAAGTTCTTCTTTCACATCATCCACAACAAGGATGGGATTTGTATATTCTTGAATAAATTTATATGAAATAACAATCTTATGTGTTTGAGGAAAATATGAAAATGTTTCTTCATTTATTTCAACAAGAATGTCATCTTGGCTTTTAAAACATTATGAATATGTCAATTCAAGAGATGTGAAATCATGAATAGATTATGCACCATCTAATGGATCTAAAACAACCTGCTCTTCTTAACTATTTTTTTGCAACTATGGGTAGTTATCATCATGAATGATTTCACTACCTAAAGTTTTTATACATCTAATTTCATAGATCTGATTTTCATAAATTTCTTCAAGAGACAAAAACTGAGAAAATGAATGGTATGAAGAACAAATGGATTGACTATCTTGATCCATTTATTGGTTATTTGAAAACTATTAAATATATTCACAAATCTCAAGAGAGAAAACATGTTGTACATTATTATTGAACTCAATGGATGAATCATTATTGTATTCACAAGGATGTTGATCTACTTCATTTTCATCCAAGGGAGAAGCTTTGGTTTGCTGAAAATTTTCCTGAATATCTTGACAACTAGCCTGTAACATTTCTTCCTGATGTTGAAAAGGATTCTCATGAATAGCCTATATAATTTCATCACCCAGAAATTCTTCATCACTGTAATAATATTCCAGATGTTGAATGAAACTTTCAACATGTTCACAACAGTGTTCAACCAACAAAAAATAAGGATAATGTTCTTTATATTTATCAAAAAATGTTGTATGAAATTCTTGTAATGAATAAAGACATACAGATGGTAAATTTTCATACCAAGATATTATATTTCCATGCAAGGTATCCATGAACATATTCATCAGACAATCTTCATGCCATTTAACCTTTAGCTTACGTGAATGCAGGTGAAACTTAATCAAATGTAAAGCATCGACATCTCCTTCTTCATCTTTAAATTTTTTCAAATAAGTTTTCCAATATATACAAGGCATTTGATTTGGAAAACCATGAATATGTGAATGATTCATAGAGGTATACCTTGCAGTTTGGGAATCCATATTTGGGCAGTGAAGTCATCATTAAACTATTTAAGCTCCATATTCTTTGGATAGTGGAGTCACCATGAAAGCTATGAAATCAGGATTCATCTAAAATCATAGTTGCCAGGGTAAAAAATTGACGCCAACCGCACTCCTCAGAGGATGATCGCTCTCACCAGGACTTTCTTTCCCTCGACCCAAAGAGTGTCAATACTCTTCTATCTCCCAATCGAAAGATCTGCACCCACAGTTTGCTTCACTCAATCCCCCTTTTTTTTTACTCGGAGGATCGGAACTTCGCTACTCGCGATTTCAACCGTTATGCGTTTCCTCCTCGGATCCCCGAGACTCGAGATGTGTTAGTCAACGCTGACCTTCTTCCTCCTCTATTGGGACTTCGCTTTATCGCCCTTCACCAATCGTGGTGCTAAATACTTGGAGTTCAAACTCCCGAGCTCTGATGCACTGAGATGCCGACAACTTGCGATCTCGCTCCCTCGGAATCTCGCTACTCGCGCGGCCAAGTGATTCCTGCCTCGACTCTCCGATGCCCGATATGCCGATATGTCGATACTTCGCGTCACCTGTCACATCACCTCGCTATGGCCCATATTGTCCACGCGATCAATGAAATGTCATTTCTCGCCCTCTCACAACTTTCTCCACACTTGCATGATGACTTCCTTACCCCTTTGCAAGATTCCCTGACTCAGATTCTCGCGACTTCTCCTCGGAGAATTCCAATGATCCATTCGAATTACAAATTGAAACAAGTGCTTATTCCACGAAGCCCTGTCCAACTACACGCAGGTTTCCAGCACTTGCTCGAACACTTCCAGCACAACCTCTCTGTGAATTCCTTCGACGAATTCAAAGGCTTATCTCTCCTAAGCTTCGCGACTCCAATTCCCTCAGGAAGAACTCCTTGCACGTACCCTTTGCAGAAAATCTTCAATCACGACTAAGTGATGAAATCTTTGATCCTGCGCACTTTTGCAGCAGAAATCCTTCAACTCTTTGCTCAGAATCGCAACTCTAGGTATTCATCTAGACTTCACATGCCTTCCACAGATTCAGTGCCAAATTTGCACTCACGAAGAGATGAGAACAAAAGCTATCTCTAAGTAAACCCTACAGTCACGCACTCCTTGCGGACAAATTCAACTGCACTCCTTGCAGGAATCCTCTGGTTCACTTAGAGAAACAATTGAAACTCATTCACCCTTCCTCTCCTTCAGACTTTAGTTTCGAAACATGAAATCAAATGCACAACATATACAAAGCAAATGCATAACGAAAAACAAACATTCATGAGCATGACATCAACACACAGAGAATAGACACATAACCATGAAATTGAATTAAATCTTTCTTCTATTAATTCAATATCTGTACATGGCAATTCTCTACACAGTTCTCTGTTTGCTCTTCTTGCTCTCCTGAATGCTTCCAATAATCCAGAATATGTTACAATGTACAAAGGAGGGTGTCTATATCGGTTTTCCCTCTCGGCCTCTAAACTATCAAATCTACAATTAAATTTCTATCTACCAGCATTAACTAAATTAAATGTCACATCTACCTAAGGACGAGAGCTTATCCGCTCAAGGTCCATTACATATACAAAGTGCGCTTCATCAAATCAACTCATTAATGTTTGCGCAACAATATCAAGGTGTTTTTCAAAAAAGAGATTTTGGTGTCGCTTGTCCAGTTGTCCCCCGCTTTTTCGCTGGCTCGCTTGACGTGGATGATGCTCCTGCATCATACTCCCTTGCTTGAAAAATTTCATGGGCTCCTGTCCATGAGCTCCTGCACGGTCTGTCCATGCTTTTGAATCATCGCTTCATTCTCCCAGCTGGCATCTTCCACCGGGTGATTCTTCCATTTGACCAGATACTCAAAATATTGCTTTCGCCTGGTCTTTCTACCCACTCGCTTGTCCAGTATTCGCTCCATCTGTGGCTTCTCTGCAATCGACATTTGCTTCTACCACTGGACCTCTGGTTCCTCTGTTCCAACCTCTTCTTCTCTAGCCCTGTATGGGTATAAATCCGAAACATTAAATATCGGAGATATCCCGATCTCTTCCGGCAATTCAATCTCATATGCGTTTTCTCCAAATTTCTTCAGGACCCGGCATGGCCCAATTTTCTTCATCTTCAGTTTGTTGTATGTTCCCCTTGGGAACCTTTCCCTCCTCAAATGTGCCAGAACTAGATCACCAACTTCAAACTGAATTTGTCTCCGATGATGATCTGCTCTGCGCTTATACTCCTGATTTGAGTTAATAAGTCGCTGCTTCACCTTACTGTGAAGTTCTTCCATCACCTCAGCAAACTTCTCTACACTAGAGTTGCTAGTAACAGTCTGTTCTAACTCCCTGAGTTTAGAAACTCACCTTGGTTGTGTCCCATACACAATCTAGAATGGACTTTTCCCTGTACTCCTGTTCACAGAGTCATTGTAAGCAAACTCTGCCTGCGGCAATATGTTATCCCAGTTGCTGTGGTGTTCTGTCACCAAGCTTCTCAGCAAGTCTCCCAGACTTCTATTGACTACTTCCATTTTCCCGTCCGTCTGAGGATGGTAAGCTGAACTAAATGCCAAATTAGTTCCCAACTTCTTCCATAGTGTCCTCCAAAAATGACCTATGAATTTCGTATCCCTGTCCGAGACTATGCTTCTCGACAATCCATGAAGTCTAACAACCTCTTTGAAAAATAAGTTTGCGATGTGGGTTGCATCGCTGGTCTTTTGAAACGGAATAAAATGTGCCATCTTTGAAAACCTGTCTACCACCACAAATATGGAATCAACCCCTCTCTGTGTTGTCGGTAGTCCTAATACAAAATCCATGCTGATCACCTCCCATGGTCTCTCTGGTATGGGCAATGGATGATAAAATCCTGCATTTTGCTTTCTACCCTTTGAGTGTTGACAAATTTGACACCTATCAACAAACCTCTTGACATCTGCTCGCATGCCTGGCCAAAAATATGCTTCGCTCAACTTCACAAATGTTTTGTCATGGCCAAAGTGCCCTGCTAATCCACCGCTGTGCTTTTCCTTTAACAAGTTCTCTCACATGGATCAATTCGGAATGCACAGTTAATTACCTCTGAACAACAATCCCTCCTAGATGATGTAGTCTATCCAAGGACTTCGATCCCTGATAATAGGATTTTCAGCTGCTTCATATGCTTCCCCGAAGTCTGCATCTCTGGTGTACATGTCCCTTAGGTTTTCAAAACCCAATGTCTTAACTCGAAACTCCTGCAGTAACAAACATTTCCTGCTCAAAGCATCAGCCACTTTGTTAGCAGTCCATGAAATGTGTTTGATCACAAACGTGAAATTCTGCATATTCTCTACCCATTTTACATGTTTCTGATTCAACTTCTCCTATTGACTCACAAAATGCAATGCATGATTATCGCTATACAATACAAATTCCTTTGGGATCAAGTAATGCCTCCACTTTTTCAATGCCTGTATGATGGCATAAAACTCTTTATCATACGTGGAGTATTTCAGCTTTGATTCATCCAGATTCTCACTGTAATATGCAACTGGTCTGTCCTCCTGACTCAGGACCGCTCCTATGGCATACCCACTGGCATCACATTTCACTTGAAATGTCTTCATGAAATCAGGCAACACTAACACTGGTTTCTCTGTGATCTTCCGCTTCAATAGATTGAAGCTCTTCTCAGCCTCGGTTGTCCAATGAAAAGTCTTATGACGCTTCTTCACTGTGTCCATCATCGCTGCGTTAATTCCACAAATATTCCTGATGAATTTTCTGTAGAAACTAGCCAAACCATGGAAACTTCTCACCTCGAAAACATTTCTCGGTGATGGCCAATTCTTGATCACTTCCACCTTACTTGGGTTCATTTTCAACTCATTCGCTGAAATAACAAAACCCAAATAAATGAGCTCTATCTTCATAAATGAGCACTTTTTCATGTTGACCAACAGCTTCTCCTGTTGTAGTTTTCTCATCACAATGGCCAAATGTTTCAAATGTTCAACCTTCGTCTTACTGAATATCAATATATCATCCAGATATACGACTACAAATTTCCCGATGAATTCCCTCAAGACTTCATTCATCAGCCTCATGAATGTGCTTGGCGCATTTGTCAAACCAAATGGCATGACCAGCCATTCGTACAAACCTTCATTTGTCTTGAATGTTGTCTTCCATTCATC